>CM076578.1:195702898-195901445 GCA_034641835.2 Pinus albicaulis | reverse complement strand
CCTCACCCCCAAAACCGCTGTTCCGTGCCTTCTCCCCGCGCGTTAAACATTGTCCTATGGCCCCGCAGCGGGATTCGTCCCCGCCATCGGATCTGGGCCCTCCCATCCGACGTTCCCCATCGCCTTTTTCGTTCGCTCTTTATCAGCCATGCGCCGTTAAATCGCTCTGGCCGTCCGATGCAATACGATCAACGGTCCCGATTTCTCCGTCCACCCGCACGCCCTCCGATGCAGTCTATCCATGTAAACGCAGGATTTCCTCATTTTTTTGTTTTTTGCAGGTTTTCAAAGGTTTTTCCTTCGTATTCTACGAAATCTGAAGGATGAGAGTGACGACTCCAATCCTCCCGGTTTGTCCAGGAAATTAATCATACGGAGAAGAACAAAGATATTTACAAAGCTTCATGAGCTTTGGTTGCCGCACGTCCCTGCAAAGCTTGAAGAAGGCCGCTAATATCAGAGCAGAGAAAGAGTATCAGATTAAAGGTAGAATGAACCATAGCAGTGGTTTTGTGAGAAGATTGGCGGGGATTACGGCTAAGACGATTATCAAAAGCCTAATCCCCGGCTCAGAACACGGATTAAAGCAAAACCTAAAAGTGTTCGGCATACAGATCGCCTCCACCGCCATACTTTGAGGCGAATTGATTCCTCAACCACCACAGTGCCACCTATTGCCTCAGAAAGCTCAAACAGAGGATGAATTTATTGAACAGGATCAGATATTATGCCTCGAACAACCAAGGAAGTTATTACTGCACCGGATTTCAACGACAAAATATCTGCAGAGCAACCCTAACAGTACGCAGAGCCTCAAAGGTCAATATAAGCTCTCTTCGAGCTTACTTCTTAAGTATAAACACATTAATGCAATGTAACACCTGTAGAATTTCTTCATCGAACCTCTCGGGGTCAGGAAGACATTAATTCTGCATTGATTGTGTTTGAGATCTTTTAAAAACAGATCTCACCTCCTCATCCTTCTATAAATACTTCAATAGAAGATGAGTGAGGGGTTGGATTAGTTGGTTGTTAATGTAATTGCTGAAGCGCCGTAGCTATTTATGAGTGGAAAACTCTTGACTGTAAATAGTGGTTTCATGGGCTCTTGGAGCTCTGCTTGTAACAGATAGGTTAGACTGTGAAAAGAGATGAATTAAAACATTGGATTTGAAGATTGTAACCGGTTTGAAGCAATCAATACAAGCTGATTTATGGGATCCTGGTCTATGCCGATGGTGATGTTATTCTCACTGTAACTTGTCGTTTTATTTCTGTTTTCAATTTGTTTCATTTTCTACTATAAAGAACAGTTTAAACAGTGTTAGAGTTTGCTGTACACCAGTGACTTTCTCTGGCTGAAAAATCTTTATCCCAATGTTTTCTTCTTATTGTGTTATTTAGAAATGATTTAATTCAGTCTAAGCACAGAGATGCTGGTGTTCCCTCATCTCTTCGTCACTGCTGAATGTTGTTTTTAAATGTTACTTTCATATATGTGGTGCAAGGAATGAACTGAGGAAATCAAAGGTTAGCCCTGAGTCCCTTTCTTGTTTGCTCAACTATTTGTCTGTTTCCCTTAGGATGTGTCAAAAGCTGACTAGTTTCAAAGTAATTATCAGATCTTAGGCCATTTTGTGTTATCTTGGTGATTGTCTTGGAAGTAACTAAGTAAAGGAGAACTAAGATGAGGAGAAAGGTGAGCCCTGCCCACTAGTTTCTGCTCCAAAGGTTGCCTTCAAGTTTCCCTTTGTTTTTAATCTGTTTTCTATTAGAAGTGTATTAAAGGCTGGCTAGTTTCAAAGTACTTACCAGATCCTAGTTTTCTTCTATGTTTTTCTTAAGTGCCTGGTCAAAGGCTGGCTAGTTTCAAAGTACTTACCAGATCCTGGGCTGCTCTTCGTTCTGTATCTGTTGATTCCCTTTCTTGTTGTATCACCCCATTCCATAAATCAAACTTCAAAGAGATCCTTAGGCCTAGATGACTTGCCCCATAGATTACTCTTGAACCTGGATGTTTCAATTAAATTCCCTTATGACTCCATAGCCCAATGGATTTAAAACTTGCCATCATCTTTCTTTAGAATCAAAGCTTATTTTGTTTACTTGCAACTTCTCACCTTTGAACCTATTCGCATATAGATCTTTCCGTCTCAGACAGCAACTATGTTCAACCATCCAAGAAAACCAAACAAAACCCTTGGCCTTCATAACTAGCCTAATATCCTCACCCTAAAACTTCAAAGACAATATCCATCTTTGTACATATTGGAGAGATCCCTCTCCGGATTCAGGAGGGCTAGATCCTAGAATCCCAAAGTTGGTTGAAATGATGTTAACTCTGTGATCGGACTTTGCCAATCTTGCTTGTTACAGAGATCTAACAAAACTGATCAAATACATAAACTGGATAACAAGGTGTAGATAAATTGGGCTATGGGGTCAAACAGGTCAAGGAAGCTATGAAGTGATGATGTAAAGCTGCTGTAGGGCCGATTTGATTCACGGTAGAAGGGATCTTTGGGAAAAATGGGTTAAATGGACAACAAGTTGGTGAAAGACAAGGGATTTCAAGTGTAACTAGTTAATAGTAGACATAAACATGTAATAGCAAGCCATTAATCATGCTAAGTATAACTGTAAGCTAATTAATACATAGAAATCAAACATTCCAGCCATACATAGAGGTATAAGACCCTCTAACTTCGGGAAATAGCTATCAGACTTTGGGGAAAACACATGAGACAAACTAACAACTCATAAACTACGCCGGAATGCCTAAACATAGTCTCTAAGTCATTGGGCACTTTGACAAACAAGTTTTCATAGTTTTAGGCAAAGGGCTAGATCGGGACTAGGCCTCCTTGGTTCAACAAGATGAACAACAAATCAGTCAAAGAGAAAGTTTTATGGACAGAACTATGGGCAGCTTGTAGGTAGGTAGGGAAAACCATACATCCTACTCAACATACATAGAACTTATAAATAAAACTTAGCAACAATACCTTAAGTTACTAAAGAGCAGCTAAGAATTCTTTAGCATAACTAAGGGAGAAGAAAACATCAAGCTATGAAGATTCAGGGATTTTGAGGTGCCTCCATGGGCATATCTCAAAATCAATCTCTACTGATCTATAGCAGCAAGAAAAATGGATTATGAATTAAAACTAGAAGACAAAACACATTAAGAAGCACTATACCATTCTACCATGACAAGGAATCCATCAACAAGCCTTCACCATTCCTCAAAAGCATCCAAGAGGCAATCCAAAAATCATAACTCAAGTGTATTCTTCAAAGCTCATATGACCAATGTATTAATTCTTCTCTCAAGTTCAGCCTCTGATTTACAATGAAACCCATGGAATAAATAGGCTTGAGGGAGGAAAACCCCATGGAGCAACTAGCTATCCCATTGGCCAAGTCAAAATATCTAAACTTGTCCTTGAGGCTTTGCAAAGCCCAAGGCACAAAATATCCCATAAAATATCTAAAAAACTGCTAAAAACGGAAATTATATTGACTTCACATGATTTTCCCATGATAAAAATAGCCTAACGCACATTTAGGGCTTGATTTTTGGAGTTAAAATTAAAAATACTTCATATTTATGCGAAAAAGGTCCCTAACTTGCTGGAGACCATTTGGCAGCCTTCTAGGTGTCGAAATGAGCTCCATGATGGCTGCAGTTGGAAAGCTCTCTGTGTCTGCTCGACATAAGTGGAATCACCTCAATCTGATCTCTGAAAGTCCCTCAAAACTGTACCTGTGTGCAAAAACCCAGAAAATAGCAGGCTGCTGATATGGCGGGCAGAATGTGCAAAATGAGGCTGTTTTTCGCCAATTTGAGGGGGCGAATGATCTTCAAATGCCCTGAAAATCGCTGGATACCTGCTCATGGAATTATGGCATCCATCGGTATCATCCTCCTCCCTTGACAACTCATCAAACTGAAATGGCGAATTTATGAGTTTTTGGCCAAAAAACCAAAAAATGCCAAAAAACAAAAAGTTGCCGAAACAGGCTCAAAATTGGCATGCATGACCCTCAAGGGTCCATAGAAACATGCTCCGAAGCTGAAGCCAAAATATCAAGGGCTGATATGCTTTTCCCTCCCTTCCGTGCTAGGCGCCTCTCCTTTAACTTCTTCAATTTCTCTTGTGCTACCTTTAATTTTCGCCTGGCAAACTGATTTAGCTTCTGAAAGTGAAGAGTCCTCTTTCTCTGTAGCTCAAGATCTATGTCAACATCTCTCAAGCTTTGCTCTCATGAGCTGGTTAGCCTCCTCTCAGCCATACTTCCTTTTTCCTCAATTTCTACTCAGAGAGGGCGGTGAAGGGAAAGGCTTCGAGAAATGAGCTTGTTCTTACGCTCTGTTTCTCAAGGCTCTTCTCGCCAGGTGGTCTGAGCCTCTTCACTTTAAATTTGGTCTTCCTCTCTTCTCTCATCAAACTACTTAATAGGCTCTTCAATTCTTACTTCGCCTTCTGCCTCTTTCTTGTACTTGATGGCGCCCACCTCATGAATATTTATGATACTTCATTTGTTTGTTTTCAGCACTCAGAGGCCCAGTTTGAAATTCCTCGCCCTTTGAAGATCTTCTTGTAACACCTCAATTTGCCCTTCTTTGTGAATGAGGAGGTTTTCAAGGATGCGGGCCTCGTTATCACTGTCATCGCTTGGGATAGGGATGACAGCTGATTTACCTTCATGCTTGGCAATTTCTCCAAGTATGCTTTTGCCTTTGAATGCCAATCTAGCGCTTTTTCTCCTTGGCAAGCTAGAATTTGTCTTTTTGGGCAATTTCCTCTTTCTAGGAACATTTTTGGTCACTGTCAAGGAGGCAGCTTCAGCTTGTTGTCCTTCCTCAACATCCTGTCCAGTTTGTGGCTCAAAAGGCGCTTCAACTGTTTGCCCAACTTTCTGCTCCTCAACTACTGTTTCTTTGTGATTTCCTCTTCTGTGCACTCTTCATTCCTCTTTTGTAAAATTAGCATTCATCGACTGTAGGCTGGCGCTATTTGATCTTTAAACTCTGAATTCAACATTGTTCATATGCTCCATTGCTATCTCTCAATATCTAGGCCCTCTGTGTTCACTAATCTCAGCTAACTGCTTCATTCACTTTGCCTTCTTCTCCTCCTGTAGTTCCTTGCCAACTCCTTCTCCCTGTTTACTTGGCTGCCCAGTGGTCATCTTGAGTTTTTAGGGGTAGGCCTACTAGATAAAGGCACTGGGCGATGGACAGGCTGAGTAGGAGACACATGAACAGGAGGGACAGTGGCGAAATCGGCATGGCTAATGAATGAATCCAATGAAACCCCTTTCTTCTCCAGCTGGTGTAAGAAGATAATTTTGATCAAAGAATGATGAAAGAGAGAAGGGATTTCTTTGAGGTGGAGCCTTCTTTTTGGACGGTAGGCGCCATTTTCTCTGTCTTTTGGACAACAAGTATGGAAGGTTTAATTGTCTGCTTCTGGTCAAATGCATCAACAAGCGAACATGATAGGCAAATACTTGGCTAAACCCCCCTTCACAAGTGAAATATCTCATTATGGCCTTCATCAGTGGAGCATAACTGTCAAGAAGATAGGAGAAAGGAAAAATAGCAGTGATGGTCTCCCTATGTTCCGGCTTGATGAAAGGTTTATAGTCCTCCAAATCAAGATGCGCTTATTTAAACCACTTTTCACCATGATACGGGATCTTGGTAGCTTTGGATACATACCTTGGAGAGATTTTGAAGTCAAGATCTGCAAGCTAGAAGTGTTTGTCCTTGAACTTCAAAGCGCACAAATGTGTAAGTGGCGAAAAACTCTTGACTTCCTCTATCCTCCGACAGAAATCAAGACAGCCTACCTCATGGAAATTGAAAAGTACTGAGGGATGAGCATTGATTTCTTCTATGGAGATAGGCTCTGCATAGCTCTTATCATGGGTCTTCACAATGATCTTGCTTTTCAGAGCATTCGACTTAGACAAGCTTGGAAAATGACCCCTTTAACATATGAAAAATATCTACTGGATTGAAATAGCCACTATCTTTGTTTGGACGGAATATGGACCTTGTGGTTTTGGATAAAATGTAACAATGTTTCTTTGAATAAACCACCTCTGTACTTCTTAAAAAACAGCCCTCCAACTCTGGATGCACTTCAGCAAGGTAAACTTTTTAATATGGTACCCTGTGTAAAGATGAGGCAAACTCCTGTGCTAATTTCCTGTGCACAGTTTTGAAAAACTACTCCTGGTGAGTTTGTCAGAGGTCAATCAATCATAGCAACATCTCTGTCTTCAATATAAATCTGTAATCATCAACCACCTGTCCTTTCGAAGTAACCCTATTCACCTTCAGAAAATCTCTGTTAACAAATCTTCAACATGATACAATATGGTTTCTGGAAAAGGCAGCCCCAAGTTAGATGTAAAATCAATGCACAGTGGTTTAAGAAACACACTCTCTGCTTGTGAGTTTAAAAAGTCCACCAACACCTCTATACCCCTGCCTCCAATGTTTAGAATTCCATCAATCACATCAACAAACTACGCCTTTTATATCTTTGTTCACCTTTGGAAACTCTTTGCCAACAAACTTATAGTAGTGAAAAATACAGTGAAATAGGGGCAGATTGCTAGAAGGGGCTTGTTGTGATAAGTGTTTTGATAACCCTGTCCTTCAGAAATGACCTTCCTCTTGAAAAATATTACAAACAACAGCCCTTCAAAATGACACCATATAGTGAAAGAAAGGCAGAACTAGGTTAGGTGACAAATCAGTGCACCATGCTTTGTAGGAAACACACCCTTTGTTTGTGAGTTTAAGAGATATATCAATACATCTACACCTCTGTCTCCAATGTTAGAATTTCAACCATCAACAACTCTGCCCTTTAGAAAGTGGCTCTGCACCTTTGGAAAACTCTGTTCTTAGAATCTTTGATGTCATCCCATACACAAAAACTCCTTGTTTAGGGAGGCTTTCAAACATTTAACAATTTTGTCCTGTACTGGTGTGCCCACTTTCCACTGTTTTGCACCTCAAGCAAATCACCACACATATGCTAAGAATGTCAATACATAGGTTTGGGGTGATAATGACAGAGTTTTTTTAAGAATACCACAAGCCTTTAGGTTGAAACTGTGTGAGTTTTCTTTTTCAAAGAAAATATGTCACAATTCCTTCCACTGGTTGCATTTCACTGCTTTGACAATGTGGCAAGGTATGGAGGACTGTGAGGATAGTTTTCTCTTTTAAGACTAAACCCTGTCTTTTCATAACAAAGTTTTCTTCTAATCAAAGCACAAATCTTTACAAGACAACCTCAAAACCCCGTATCTCTATATGTGCTCTTTGAAAGACAAATTCGGCCTTTTATCATATTGCAATATTTCAGCTCACTGTGTAGAAAAGACTGCTTTTGTTTTTAACAATAATGGCAAGGTCCGGGGTTTTAAACATTCTTGTCATTTATCAACACCTTGCAATCGATGGGGAATTCATAAAAATACCTTGAATTTTTATGGACGCCCGCTTTGAAAGTTGGAGTAATGCTGGAGACCTTTGACACTTGCGCGGCACCCTCTGAAGAAAACACGTCGCTCATCCTGGTCTCTCCGGGTCGACTTTGTCGAGCGGGTCAGAGCGCTGTCTGGTAGCGTCGCGCCAATGCTCTGACGTGCATGGCACAAGGAGACAGTGTAAAAATCGCGCCGGGCGCGTCGCGCAAAAACCGGGCGCGTTGCTCGGCTAAGCGATCTTTCGATCTTGCAAATTGACAAAGTCTGCTTTAGTGCTTTAGGGAGGCACGGGGGTGGTTTTAGTTTTGAAAATGAAAACTTTACATCATACTTACCCTTTGATGTTATGCCATAATAAATTTCCAACGGTCATTAACTTTGGAAAATAAATGTTGGCCTTTGACTCTGTTTTGTTTTAAAACAGTGGGTTTGTCATTTTAATATATAAACCCGAATATTTACACTGACTCCGAGCCTTTAAACTTTGAAAAAATAACCCAAGCACATCTATATTATCTCTGCTATTGTTTTTAACAATGTTGGTGCTATCCTTTGGCTATTTCCCTTTAAATCATAATTCTCTGCTTTCTTGAAAAAGCGCCTTCTGGACTTTGGGCATGTGACCGTGTATTGTTTTTGTTTCCTTCCCTTAAGGAAACTGCCTCTTTTTGACATCAATGGCATATATAATCATAATGTTCCCAGTCCATCATGATGTGTATTTTGAGAGATCTTTTACTATGGGCAATGCATTTTGAAGCATAACCACCACTTTTTACCTATGTGAAAGACCTTTGCTCTCTCCCTTTGCATCTTCCCACTGCATCTTTCTGACTAATCAGTCTTAAACCATGTCCAAGGCTTTGGCCATCTGCTCATATATGGAGGAGGCTCTTCATCAGGTAAGGTATCTGAAGGCTTTTTAACAACTCTGTTTGACACAGCCTTTCTCTAAATGTGATGGTAAGTGAACCTTTTGAAAAACATCAATATTAGCATCTCTTTTTGCAAACATCACTGTATTTCAGAAGAAACCCTAGCCACAGTGACACTGTTTATCTGCACTACTCTAAAGGTGACTGGAAAATCATCATGTGTTTTGGTCATCTCATGACAAACCATTTGAAGGATAATCTCTGTAATTATGGAGGTCAGTGTCCTTTGAGAAAAAAAGAACTTTCCTTCTGCTTGTGTAATGGCATTGGTTAACAGCATCTATTCCATTTGATCTTGTGGATAAGAAGGGTACTTATGATTTGGAATTTTCACCAATGACATGCCTTTCTTCATTTCAACATTTCACATGATTTGAAAGCTTCAGATGACCTCCTTTATCAGACCAGACTCTTTTTCCTAGCATATTCCAAACTCTGTTCCTGTTATGACCATTACTCAAATTCATAAAACCTGGAGACATTGTTTCATTGTTTAATACAAAGCAAACCTGGACCTTTGCAATCTTCCAAGTCAATATTTTCCAGCGCCCTCTGCTTGTGGATGAAGGAGGCGCCCTAACCCTCTGCTTGTAAATGAAGGAGGTTCTGGGCCTTGACAATTTACCAGTTTGCTGAGACAGTGGTATCCCTTTTTTCCTGTGATTTTCATGCTGGAAAGAACTGTAAAGTCCAGATGAGTAGCTTTCTGTTTTACAGACATATCTAAAGGCTCAAGTTACATTTAGAAGCAGCTGTTCCTCTAACTGTTAGCTCAAACATTTACTCCATGAGATGAAATATATTTCCTGCCTTTGTAGAACCATAGAACACTGTGAAAAACCTAATAGTCAGCTTGAGATTGGGTTTTATGCAGTGCTGAGATCTAGGGGGTGTGAGTGGCGCGACTTAAGGCTGCTTGTCAATTTCATTTGCAAAGTAAAGGATCAGTCATGGTAGACCTGTAGCAGATGGAGGCTTTTTGGCTTTTTGATGATTGCCAAAGGTGAAATGTCCTAAAACGCCACTTCCTAACATAGGGGAGACTATTGAAACATATGTGGATTTGCCTTTTAAGGCTGATGGGCAGACCAATAAGGCTGAAGCTGGATAGGATTGTGATATGAGGTTTTGATATTTGACATGGGCGAACTGGAAAGGTAGAAAGGCGAAAAAAGTTTTGGGAGGGTTTTCTGGATGACATATTGACATAAGGAAATCAGTTTCTAGAAAACTCAGCTGTAGATATAGTCATCACTAACATGTAAAAATACTGATGGCTAACAGAGGGAAACGAGTTGATCGGGCAGGTCGGGTCGGGTCGGGTACTCGTGTCGTGTGAGGGCGCCCAAGAAAATCCTCGAGTCTGTCATATTTCGATTTTTGTTGTAATAAATTGCCATTTTTTATACGGCCTCCCTCACACAATTCGACTTGAATGTGTTTCCTATCGTGCCCTCACACAGCATGACCCGACCCACTAGAATGAAGGCACGAAGGAGATCAAAATGGAAAACAGATCGCACAAACGTGTAGTACTAGGCACACAGGCGATCACAACTTAGCATTTTTGATATGACCACCCTCACACGACCCGACCCACCTTAATGTGTTTCCCTAGGCGCCCTCAAACGACCTGACATGACTCGACCCACCCGAACACATTTTCTTGGGTGCCCTCACACAATCCGACCCGACCCTCCCCGACCCGCGACAAACACGTTTCCTTGTGCGCCCTCACACGACCCGACCTGAACCAACTTGACCTGCCCGATTGAACGTGTTTCCTTGGGCGCCCTCACACAGCCTGACCCGACCTGACCCACCCGAACGCATTTCGTCGGACGCCCTCACACGACACGACTCGAGCAAACCCGCCTAAATGCATTTTCCTGAGCGTCCTCACACGACTCGACCTAACCCAACCCGACCCGCTCGAACGCATTTCCTTGGGTGCCCTCACAAGACATGACCCGACCCGACCTGCCTAAACACGTTTCCTTGTGTGGCCTCACATGACACGACCTGATCATCGAACCCTACCCGACCTGCTCGAACGTGTTTCCTTGGGAGCTCTCACACAGCCCAACACGACCCAACTCAGACGCATTCCTTGGGCACCCTCACATGACATGACCGACCTGACCTCACACGACTCGACGCAACCTCACACGACACGACCTGACCTCACACGACACGGCGCGACCCGACTCGACCCGACCCGACCTCACATGACAACCCGACCCGACCCCGCGACCTCACACGACTCGACCTGACATCGCGACCTAAGACAACCCCACTCGATCCGACTAGCCGAACCGCTCAGACAAAGGCTATTGGGATGTGAATTAGCTTGCAAAAAGGCTAAAGGGATGAAATGCATGAACATAGGAGAGGGTAATATAAATTTCGAGTAGAAGGCTAGAGAGGGGGAGCTATTGAAGGTAGAGAATATTCATTCACCCAAGATCAATGTAAACTTTGATCAAATTCTTTCTTGCATTTTTTGTAAAGATATTTGAGTGTAAAACAATGCCACAAGGCGTTGCAATTAATCAAAAAAATCTTTGATCTCAAAAAACATCATTTAATGCTTTAAAATGACCCTAAAAGTTTTTAGACCTTAATCCTCCAAACTAGGACTTGCTGTTAAAAATAAACTTGAGAGCTAATTCCTCTATTTTTTCTTACTTTTAAAACATCAAAATAAATAACAAAGTAAAATAATTGATAAATGGACCTTTGAAACCAGAATATATATTATAATGAGAGTAGTAAAGCTAACTTTGTACTCACGCTTCCATCAACACTCTTTAAATAATCTTGTATATATATTATATCATTGCTAACAATTAATCCTTTAGTAATATTGATTTCTAGGTGCGAGGTTTTCTTTACATGTATTACTAAAAACCTATTAAACCGAAAATATATGAAAAGTTAATCGTTACTATGTGAGGTTTAGTTTCTCTATTTCCAGCATCAAACCCCCTTGAAACGAGGTATTCCTCTACATTTAAATTTTAAAATTCAATTTATTAAAGAATAAACATATCTACCCCGAAAGTTAATTTTTTCTTAGTATGGATTAAGTTAGACATTAAACTCGTTATAATTAATGTTGGAGGATGATTAAAATTCTTAACTTTAATAGATCAACTCAATTGTGAACATATAGATTATTATAAACTTTGTAGTGTTTCTTTCTTCCTTTTACCAAAGTGGGTGAAAGGAACATATCAATGTGGGTTAAAGGAACATATTACAATACTCTTGAAGGTACATGTATTAGGGAGTACATTGATGTGACAGATTTGGTGGATGCATACGTGAGGCTTAGTTAATGTTCATCCTAGTGAAGTAGAGTTATATAATGTTGGCCCGGGAAAGGGTATGTAAGCTATAACTATACTTTTTGCATATTGTTTTTATTATGTCGAGTCTAATTTATTTTAGACCTTTTTCTTACCTATGCCATTTTGATGTGGAAAAGAGGTACTTAAGGAGTGTTTGAAAAGTAATAGCGAAATTTAATATTAGATTATGATTGAAAAGTTACAGTGTCTCTAAACGTCGCATTAACGACATTTGCTCCAAACCGTCGCAATACCGACACATATTTTAGAAACGTCACATTTCCAACATTGTGTGCCAAAAAAGTTGAAATATCGACACATTGTTTAGAAACTTCGCATTTTCGACATTTTCTCCAAACCATCGCAAGACTGACGCATATTTTAGAAACGTCACATTTCCGACGTTGTGTCCCAAAAATGTCACAATATCGACGCATAGTTTAGAAACGTCACATTTCTGACATTTTCTCCACACCATCGCAATACCGACGCATATTTTAGAAACTTCGCATTTCTAACTTTGTGTCCCAAAAACGTCGCAATACCCACGCATAGTTTAGAAACGTTGCATTTTCGATGACATTCATAAATTTCGCAAAAGCGAAGATGTCCCTAAACGTTGGTATAGCGACGGTTGTTGGCGGGATTTGAAAAATTGATAAAAATTGGGGAAATTTCCGACAAGACGACAAAAGTGTCAGAACTAAAGTGTCGGAATTTTGACCAAATGTACTAGTGTAGGGTGGGACCACATGGATAAATTTGGTGCATGTCTATTTTAGTTATCCCTTAATTAAGATGGACAATAAAATGTAATCTAATCTCCAAATAACTTGTAATAGTTAACTAAGTGTGATAAACTTAGTTAGCTCATGAATTTTTAGTTAGAGGTAGTTGGTGAGGCATGCAGAGTAATTATAGTTGTAACAGAGTTTGAAGTGCAGTGGTGCATTAGTTAATGTAGGTTGTAATCAATTTAACTCAGTTGTGCTAGTTGTAACTATTAGATACACTAGTGAGAGATCAAGTGAATTAAATATTAATTAATTCACAATCAGTGAGCTCACATGAAACTGAGGATTTACTATTATTAGATGCATGCATGTCAGATCCAGTGGAGACCCAGTTGAGATCTAGGTGAAAGGGAAGTTAACTATCAGTTGTAGGGTTATTGGGTTGCACCCATGCAACCAAACACCCATTGGATTTCCCATGATATTTTCATTGTCAAGGAAGGCCAAAATTCCTATTCTTTAGGGATTGCATTAATTAGGGATTGTGCAAGCAAGGCAGGCTGTCTAGAGGAAGTAAATTGGCTAAGTATTGGTCAGTTTTATCTGAGACAGTCTGAGACAATTAGATTAGTACAGGAGGGCTCTTGTGAGAAGAGTTTAATGTAATTGTTTCATGATTCCACATTGAATATACAATATAAGATATTGGGTTTTTGAGCAGCAAACTTTCCCTGGGAAATTATCTGTGTTGTGGTTTTATTGATTCTTCTTTGCTTCATGTGATTGGCGATTGTGTTTTTTAATTCCGAAATTGATTTGCAAAAGTGATTCAATATCTAGCTTTAGTACATTGTTAGATCGGATTCAATCCATGATATACATGCTTGTTGTATAATTTCTACATGGTATCAAAGCACAATAAATCAAAAATTTGAAGGAAGAAGTGAGTTTGTGACTAGATAGAATTTGAATTTGCAGAAATACTTTCTTGGTCCTACAAATGATTCAGGATCGAAATAGATTTCAATGGCTTAAGGTTGGAGTATGAACTCGAGGGCAGCTCAAAATATATTTCTTGGAAGGATAGGATGGAGGTAGTACGCGAAGACAATGGCTTGAAGGAATTCATTGACAATGATTTTCCTAAACCTGTTGTGACAGATGCTGCAAATCTTGATGCATGGAAAAAGAAAGTGGAAAAGGTGAGGAGGATCCTATTGGAGGGAGTACGAGACCGCATTGACACAAGCCTCTATGGGAAAGCTGCACCATATGCAATCTGGAAGGATTTTATGGATCTATTTCAAAGCAGCATCGACCATACAGAATTGGCGCTCAAAGATAAACTCAAGAAGATCAAGATGGAGAAAGGTGACTCCATACCAAAATATTTAACAAAGTTTGTCCAATGTTGGGATGAACTGGGGAGAATTGGTATAACTGTCGCTGATGATGATTTGGTGATTGGCTCTCCTAGGACTTCCCAAGAGTTGTCATAGTTATTAAGACTCTGTCAATGGAAGGGAAAAGCTACCAGATTGGGAATGAATGTGGTCAGATTTAGTGCAGGAGAAGTTTAGACGGAACACCAGAGATGGATCTTCATCTAAGAATGAAGATGAAGAAGATTGTGCTTTGGCTGCCAAGGTGAAGAAGGGGAGGGGGAAGAAATTCCATTCCAAATCTGAGTCCAAAGATGGCAAGAAGCTGGACATGTCTACGGTGAAGTGTTTTCATTGTCACGAGCATGGGCATTATGCTACTAACTGTCCAAAAAAGAAGAAGAAGAATAAGTTTGGAGGATCTGCAGCTGGTGAGTCTTTGGCCTCACAATTTGAGCTTGACTTCTCATTGATCACATGCATGGTGTCAAGTGCATTGGGATCTATGTGGGATTTGGATAGTGGCACTTCCTTTCACATGACGGGAGACAAGGAAATTTTTAGTAGCTTGGAGGAGAAGGATCTCCAGATGCATATTGAAATGGGTGATGACGAGAGGTACAGTGCTACCGAGATTGGTACCATTACCTTCCAGAGGTAGTTAGGTAAACCCTTTCAATTAAAATATGTAATGCATGTACCAGGTTTGGAGAAAAAATTAGTCTCAGTTGCATTGTTGGAGGATAGAGGCTATGATGTTGTTTTTAGTGAAGGAAAAGATTTCCTGTGACACAAAACAACAGGACAAGCCAAGAAGATATGGAGTCAAGTTAAGAATCTATACAATTTGGATGCAGATGGATGCACAACATTTATGGGCAAGGCGGACAAAGTGGTGAGCCGGGATGAGGGTGAATTATGGCACAGGAGATTGGGCCATCTTCACCATGGAGCCTTGAAAGTCATGCAACATATTTCTACTGGTCTTCCCAAGGGTACACTTGTGTAGTCATAAACATGCAAGGGATGTACTATGGGAAAATATGTAAAGGCCAGCTTTCATGAGAAGAATAACCAAGCTTCAAGGATCCTTGAGAGAGTTCACACAGACATGTGTGGACCATTATCTATTGCTTCAAGAGAAAAACATAAGTACTATGTGATATTTATTGATGGATTTTCTTGTAAGTGTTGGATCTTCTTCATGTATAAGAAAGATCAAACATTCTCAAATTTTCTTGAGTTTAAGGCACTGGTGGAGAAAGAGTCTGGGAAGAAAGTGAAGGCTCTTAAGAGCAATAATGGTGGTGAATACATCTCTAACGAATTCAATAACTTCTACAACAAAGAAGGAATTTAGAGAGAACTGATAGAGCCTCATAACCCATAATAGAATGGGGTTGCTAAAAGAAAGAACAAAATGATTATGGGTGCAACAAGAGCGATGTTGCAAGATCAAGGCCTACCAATGCATCTATGGGCGGAAGCATGCAACACTGTGGTATTTGTGCAAAATCTTTGTCCTCATAGGATACTTGGCATGAGTACACCTGAAGAGGCTTTCAATGGTAAGAAACCTGATGTTTCACACTTTAATATTTTTTTCTCATTTGTTTATGTGCATGTGATTAAGGAAGCTAGGAAGAAGTTGGAAACAACAGCTGAGATCGAGATTTTTGTGGGGTACACTGAAACACCCCAAAACTATCGAGTTTATTTTCCAAACAACAGAATGAATATTGTGCGACGGGATATAAAATTTGATGAGGAGAAAGCCATGTGGTTGTCCCTTGAGAGGGATCTGGACTTGCATGCAGAGGAGGAACTATTGGTTCCCAAGGATGAGCCTCAAGATGTGGAGTAGCCACACGAGGAG
Organism: Pinus albicaulis; assembly: GCA_034641835.2. Lineage (NCBI taxonomy): Eukaryota > Viridiplantae > Streptophyta > Pinopsida > Pinales > Pinaceae > Pinus > Pinus albicaulis. The sequence goes on along the minus strand of CM076578.1, from coordinate 195,885,647 downwards.
GATCCTGGAGTGGAGGAAAACACTCATGTAGAGCCATCCATTAGAAATGGCAGAAGGCGCACCACAGAAGCTGATAGATTAAGACTTGATGCTACAGAGAATGTAGGAGCCCCTACTTCACAACGTATATAGAGATAGTCTCCAGACATGTTTACTGGATACATGGCTGTCATGAGAAAATGTATTGTGACTGAACCATATTCCTCTAAGGAAGCAGGGCAACAACCAACTTGGGTTGATGCAATGGTGGAGGAGTATGACTCCAATGTCAAGAAAAATGCATGGGAGATTGTCCCAAGACCGGTCGAAAAATAAGTGGTTGGATCTAGATGGATCTACAAGGTAATGTAAGCTATTGATGGGAGTTTGGAGAAATACAAGGCCAGATTTTTGGCCCTAGGATTCTCATAGATCGAGGGGATAGATTATGATGAGACTTTTGCACCTGTTGCAAGGTACTCTTCCATTGGATCCATCCTTGCACTCTCAACACAAATGGGATGGCACATTCATTGGATGGATGTGAAAATTGTGTTTCTCAATGGAGTGATTGAGGAAGAAGTGTACATAGAGCAGCTTGAAGGTTTCGAGATCTTCAATAATGAGTCACATGTGTGTCGACTCAAGAGAGCATTGTATGGGCTGAAGCAAGCACCTCATGTTTGGTACACTCAGATAGACAACTATTTCACTGGACTAGGCTTCACCAAAAGTGAAGCAGATGCAAACCTTTAACAGATTGTTGTTGAGGGTAACCTATTGATTATTGTTCTTTATGTCAATGATCTAATTTTGACTGGTGATGAGCAGCTGATACACTCATGCAAGGAGGATCTTGCAAGGGAGTTCGAAATGAAGGACATGGGACTCCTTAATTATTTCCTTGGCTTGGAATTATGGTAGCGGGATGGTGAATTTTTTTTTTCTCAAGGCAAGTATGCCAAGGAGATACTGGGTAAATTTCACATGGAGATCTGCAAACCCATGGATACTCCTCTTCCAAGAAATTGGAGGAAAGAGGATGCTACTTCTGGAGAGGTAGTGGATGCTACTCTCTAGAGGGAGTTAGTTGGTTCACTGATGTATCTAGTGAACACCAGACCAAACATTTGCTACGTAGTTAACCAACTGAGTCAAGCTATGGTTAAGCCTACCAAGCTCTTTGGGAAGGCGGGGAAGCATGTCTTGAGATACCTGAGGGACACATTAGAGTATTTTATATGGTACAGATGGACAGAGGGAGTGAAGCTTCAAGGCTTCACGAATGCAGATTAGGTAGGCAGTCCATCAGACAGAAAGAGCACATCAGGAGGGATCTTCAACATAGGATAGACAATAGTTTCTTGGTACATCAGGAAGCATTGATCTGTGGCACTCAGTTCAACGGAAGCAGAGTACATGGCAGCAAGTCAAGCTACATGTCAGGCTATCTGGATGAGAAAGATCTTGGTTGGTTTGTTTGGTTCTCAGATGGATCCAATAGTGATACATTGTGATAATCAGAATTGCATTAAACTCTCGATTAATCTTGTATTTCATGATAGGTCCAAGCACATATATATATGATACCATCATCTCAGATATTTTGTGCATAGGAGAATAATGTTGCTTTAGTATATTCCCATGAAATATCAGGATGCAGATATTATGATGAAGACTTTCACCAGGAGCAAATTCGAATACCATAGAGGCAGGATCAGGGTGAAGGATCCCATTCTTCTTGAGAGGAAGTGTTGAGATTCAACAAGAAATTTCAGCACCCACGCCTAGTGTGGGACTAGGAGGTCCAAGCAGCACCTACACTAGGGTGGGACCACATGGCTAAATTTGCTGCATGTCTATTTTAGTTATCCCTTAATTAATATGGAAAATAAAATGCAATCTAATCTCAAAATAACTTGTAATAGTTAAAGGAGTGTGATAAACTCAATTAGCTCATGAATTTCAAGTTAGAGGTAGTTGGTGAGGCATGCAGAGTAATTCTAGTTTTAATAGAGTTCTAAGTGCATTTTTGCATTAGTTAATGTAATTTGTAATCAGTTTAACTCAGTAAGTGAGTTAAACTCAATTGTGATAGTTGTAATTGTTAGATACACTAGTGAGAGATCAAGTGAATTAAATATTAATTAATTCACAATCGATGATCTCACATGCAACTAAGGATTTACTATTATTAGCTGCATGCATGTTGGATCTAGTGAATACCCAGTTGCGATCTAGGTGAAAGGGAAGTTGACTATCAGTTGTAGGATTATTGGGTTGCACGTCGTTGTGGACATGCAAAGAAAAACAGAGAAAGAGTAGAGCACATTGATCCCACTGATCTAGATTTATGCGGGAACATAATAAAATATAGAAATATACATAAACACATAGATACGGCGGAAAAAATACTTCATTTCATTAATATCAAATAACAAAAATATGCTTACAGACATGATGAAAATAAACTAGCTAGGGTGCTAGTAGCTTTTCTCTAAGAAGAGATGTGGCAGCTATAGGCCTATGATATATGTTGCAATGAGGCTCAAAGGCCTATTTATTGTTGAGAATAAAGGGAAAACCCTAAAAATCCAAAAACCTAACCCTAGGAAATGAAGTGTGAAAACTATGGGCCCCTTTTGGGTAAATTGGTACATCAACTTCCCAGGGATGTAACTTTGGCATACGATCTCCATTTGATGCGCTTAATACCTCATCAAAAATATATATCCGAGGACTACAAATTTTTAGTGAGAAAATTGAAGTAACTTCCTTGTTGCTCCCGATTTTCCCAAAAAACGTCGTTTAGGGCCTCAAAATGACTCTCGAAGTTCAGGACCCGAAAAAACTGCTAAAAATAGTAAACTGTGCTGAAACTAAAAAAATAAAAGAAACAATGGTGGGGGTCCACTGGAATAGGGGGTGGCCACCAATATCCACTTATATTATAATATTTGTGAAGTTCATACCAAAAATTCAACATAATTCTTGTCTTGAAGCAATAAGGAACAACCCTACTAAAATTACAAAGTCAAAGTTATTTAAACAATATGGAAAGGAGAAGTTTGTAATTTACTAATATTCACCCAATGTAATGTAAGGCCCAAGTAAAGTCACATAATCAAAAATTTCATACAATAGTTGGACTCTATGGTGAAGTACATTCATTTTTCTTCTTTTTTGGTTTCACGATCCGTATACATCGATGACTGCTACATCCGTAGAATAGTAGTTGTAGGAAAATCTACTCGAAAGGATCACTTCTTGCTACCTCAACCATAGATCTTGACCCTGAGAGTGGTGAGAGAATTGAACTTGTGACCTTTGAATAACATAATTTGTTTAACAACATGGACTCGACCAATTGAGCTAACCCTCAAGGCTAAAGTACAATTCATATTGTACTTTAATGCATGGAAATGGTGAAATTTAAATCAATGTTTGAAATTTGTGATATATTTAACTCTCTTTATTTAATGTGTATTGTTGGCATGACAAATTTTTAAGGCTTAAACCTACCATTCACACTATATTAATAACTTTTCAAAGTCTTTTTTTTTCTTCAGAATCGATAAATGAGAAAATGACCTTTTGGTTTTTAATATTTGCAAAATCCAAATTAATAATATCATCATTATTATGCTAGGCCATTATCTCATTGGCTCAATCCATAAACTACAACTAACCCTTAGCTCACTAACTCCGTAAGTGATTTACCATATTTAATTGCCAAGCCATTAAAAACATTAGTCCCTAATATAATAACCCCATAAATGTAAGTCAAACATAAACCACTAACCCACTACCATGAACCCCTTAATACCTAACATGTAACCCTCAAAGGAATTACCCAAAATAACTCCAACCATTATTCAACTAGCCCCCCTCACCGTTGACCCACTAACTAACACACTCTCTAACCCTCATTTGTTAACTTCAAGAGATCTGAAAGGTTTAATGAAGTGACATACATTTGATTAAGTGTTTGGTTTCCATAAATATGTGGCATGAGTCGGTTGGAGTGCTACTTTGAGATAAAGTGGTACCCAACAAAGTGGCACCAATGATAGATGAGCCTAGCAAAGTTGGATCAATACGTGATCTCTAAGGTGAAGGGTGAGTAGGTGAAACTAAAAGTCGTGGCACTTGTCCTAGCAAAGGTGTGAGGAATTAAAGGCAACACGAGCATTAGGGTATGAAGTGGTCCCTTATTATGCTCACTAAAATGGATAGATAGTGAGGGGGATTTCAAGTATGCAAACCAATATATCAACACATAAAGCAAGGCATTAATTGCTCTAGTGATGCTTAATGTGTGAAACAAACCAAGTTTTAATGAAGGATTTTCATATGAAATTCTAAAATATCTAACATCCTTCCACTCAATAGTAATTCGACCTTCCAAAAAATTTCAACAATAAGGGGTGAGGCCGTTGGAAGAAAAACTAGCAAAGGTATGAAAAGAGGGTTATAATGAGGGGTATTAGGGCATGTCTTAAACAAATTGGAAACATTTATAGTAGCCATTAAAAATCACCTCTACGTGAAAGTGCTCCTGTGATATGAGTATGAATGTTATTTTTTTGTGCTAATTTCATTTTCAGATTTAAAATTTATTTGTTGATCTTATGCTTGATGTACATAGGTTTCATTGTTTCTTATGTGTGTCAAACATGTAAATTAACTGAGTTTTATGAGTGAATTCAAGAGCATAAAGTATGAAATTCAAATGTTGAACAACAACAACAAAATGCACATCAAACCATCGCAATTGATCCATCAACATGGAGTTTTGATGAAGGAGTTCACCCCTCCTGGGCTACATCTCCTTGGTCCAACTTCCATGGCTTGGGCCTATGTATTAGATCAATAGTGAAAAAATTGTTGTTAACATCCATCAAATGCTTATGAAACATACTCCAATGAGTCCAAAATGTCAAAATCTATCAGAAATGACTATTCATTCTCTCAATTTGGCCTTCATCTGATCTAGGCATGGCCTTCCCTCCTAGTGGCCCTAGGCTTCATTTTATTCAAAGTGATAAAAACACCTGTATAATTACTCCTCTGCCTCTGCAACCTATACCAATGGATTGAAATCATGCCAATCTGCTAGGAATGACTCTTCCTGAGCCAAAATTGGTCAAAATTTTCTCAAGTTATGGCTCATTTATTTTTTCCCTAGAATCCTCCTCCAAATTTGGAGAAGACTCCAGATAAGTCCGCCTAAATTGGATAATCTGCTGATTCTGGTGGCACCTATAAAACTCTGCCATCTTAAAACTATGAGTTTAATTAATGCAAATAGTATATTAGAGGGATAAGCATGGTTTTAAATGTGCACCAAGAATGTTTTATATGGCGCTAAGGAATGGGACATTTGATATGGTCACATGGGAGGTGGCTGGACCCCTCCATTCCCACCGTCGGAGTATTAGATGGATTGAAATATAAAATCTCCACCAACACTTAACACGTCCCACCCACTGGTGCATTAGTAAAGGCTTTGAGTTATGAGGGGGAGGTCATGGGTTCGACTCGCCCTCCGCCCATCCTATATACATGTTTTGCTATGGTTAAACCATAAGGTTTAAACCTTATGTCACAATAATATGCACCCCCATTTATTTAATCCGAATTTGAATATTAAAATATGTGCTCCACCATAATGTTATATGACCCGAATTAACATGCCACCATATAAATATTATTCCAACGTCGGACTTTGGAAATATAAATCAAATGCGATTTCGACCATGGTTATAAATTGAAATTTGAACCTTGGAGTTGGAGAGGGTCCACTAGAGGGGAAATGTGGCAGGCCTTGGCTGCACCATGTGTCATTCTATGGTTGGGTTGTCCCTCATATATATATATATATATATATATATAATTGAATTCAACCTTAGGAGAATATCCTTAAAAAAATTCACTTTCAAACCAAACTAGGGAATCCCGTTGTGACACTTGTCATAGTGCCACTAGGAAAAAACTGAAGAATATTCTCTGCATTTTGATTTTGCTTTCATGTCATCAACATATCACCATTCTGTACTTTTTTTTAAATTTTTTTATTGTTCTGAATGACAGTCAACATGCTATAACTTCTTCATCTGGAGTTGGTTTTCGACGAAACGAAGTGTGTCAGATTCCTGGTGATAGGCCAGTAGCAGTCGTTTAGTTTCCAATCAATTCTGAGCACTTTCATTTTTTAGATTTTACACTTCTCGTATGATCATTCCTCCCCACTAGAAGCCTTTTGGACCCAAAAATCTCTTTGATTACTGATCATGTGGATGAGGGTACTGTTCCCTCACCCTTCCAGTCTCTATCCACTAAAATTTTCCCATTTTAATCAAATGGAGCTTTTCACAAAAAGTTAAATTTTTCCTTGATTCTTGCAACCTTCTCTTGTTTTCATTGACATTGTCATGCTGCAATTTTTTTTAATTTGTAGAGAAGCAAGATATTCTTTCAGAAACCATCTTATTCCTACCTTGGTCATTAATCAAAGGAAACTTAAAAACTGTCTCACCTTACACACTATCACCATGGCGATTCTTAGTTGCTCTTGCTCTGTACTTGCGTCGACTCTTGACCAAGTATCTTCACCATTTACATGTACCTTTTGGAAACCAAAAACAAGAATTTGTTGAACCCATGCCTTCTTTGTCAAACTACTTTTTCGCTTTCGCTTTGAAATTTGCACTCTCTTGCACTGACATCTTGTTTCCAACACTACTCAACAATGATGTTGACTGCTGCAAATGTTTTACATCTTGTTCACCTCCTTTCAAAGGCAGCCTCTTAGAATCCTTAAAAATCTCATTACAAGCATAAGCATCTTTTTGAAAGGTTTGATTCAAAACATCTCTTTGTTTTATCATCAACAATGTCAAATTCTGACTTGCATTCACTATCCTCTTCATTTATCCTGAGTGTATAAGAGACAAAATTGTCTTCTTCTTATGCGCTCTAATTATGTACTCAATACCATATTTAAACAAATGATACTTATTCTCATGGATATGAAATACTACTTTCCTATCATACAGATAAGGACTTCCCAAAACAGTACCTGATATCTCAAGCGACACCACATGAAATTAAACTGCATCAAGAAAGTTTGAATTGATGGCGAATCTTAGTATGCACTTCCTTGTAACCTGCAAATTTTCATTCTTGAATATCCAACCAAAAGGATAAGGTCTTATATGTCTAATAGTTTGAAGGTCTATTTTCTGAACCAAGTCTTTGGAAATCATGTTAGCTTGTGACCCACTATCAAAAAGTGTATCAATCTTGGCATGTTTAGAGACAACTCTAATATCATGGAGAAGTTCGATTCTTGTATCTTCATCTTGACTGACATTTGAAAAATTTAAAGAACTAGTGCTTGCAATATATTTACCTTTCAAACCCATGGTTGTAATCTTTGTCTCATCTCCTGAATCTTACCCTAAGTCATGTTCAAATATAGAAACAATTTTACCCTTCTCTTTGGCTTTCAGTTTGTTTGGCTTCAAATCTGGATGAAGTTTCCAATAATGGTCTTCATCATGGCCAGTCTTTGAATTGTTTTTTCATGTGAGTTTTTCCTTCACTCTTTTGACAGAGTTATTTCTCTTTTCTCTTCCATAAAAAATTCCCTTTCCTTTACCCTCATTATCACTTTTCTCATCTATGTTTTGTTTCCCTCTTGCTTCTAAGTGTGTGGATTGAACAAAAAAATCATCTATGTTTGTGGTATTAAACATGAGAATAGTGTGCCTAATGTAACCATGCAAACCCCCAACATACTTTAACAAAGTTTCTGGAGAATATAAATCAATACCCAAAGTAAGAGCTCTTCTCCTAAATTCATGAGTATAATCTTGCACACTTTTCACTTTCAAGTGTGTAAAATTTTTCCAATCCATAATTTCTTTTTTCATGTAAGCTAATGGATATAATTTCCTTTTAATGGAAGCAATAAAAATTGACCAAGACATAGAGATATTACCATAGTTTTTAATCTCTTCTTGAGTCCTTGCTTCCCACCGTACAAGTGCAGATCCTTCCATCCTCAAAGAAGCCAACTGAATATTTATGTCATCTTCATGAAGGTTTTGAATCCTAAAGTACACCTCAAATTGATGTATCCATTTGTCCAATATTTCTGCATTTACCTTGCCAATATACATTGGAAGCTCAAATTTTACATCAAGTTTGAGTAAAGGTGTTTTTCCTTTTGTGGTCTTTGAATGAGTATGGGTAGTTTTTGTGGTGGAAGTGGAAGATGTTGTCGATGGAGATGATGAGGATGATTAAGATGGTAGAGATGTAGGTGGCTTTCCTCCACTACCCTTTGAACTCTTCTTTTCATCCTTCTTATCATCTGAAGTTCCTTCTCCATGTGGAGGCTTAGAACCTTCTCCTGCCATCCCAACAATAAATGCATCAAACAAAATTTTAACCATCCTCTTTGTTAGTTCCCTGTAATTTTAGCATATTGGCAAGACTAAAGCTGTAGAGACAACATCAAAAACCACTTTGGGATTTTAGTATCTAGCCCTCCTGAATCTAGAGAGGTATCTCTCTATAAGTGCAAAGATTGATTTATCTTTAAGGATTTTAGTATGCTGTTAGGCTATATTAAGAACAAGGGTTTTGTTTGGTTTTGGTTGGGCAAGGATATGATGGAGGTGAAGGAAGTCTATATGAAGGGTGAAGGTGTAAGTAGGTGAAATATTGGTTCAGCTAATAAGATAGGCAAGGAGCAGCTTTAATCCATTGGGTTATGGAGTCATAAGAGGTTTTAATTGAAACAGCAAGGTTCAAGCCTTGGTCCATGGGGCAAGTCATCTATATCAAAATATCCTTTAGATTAAATGATGGAATGGAACATTAAAATGTTTGTGAAGGTGGAAAAAGCCAATAATATCAACAAGGATTCATTAAATTTCCATACAAGAAAAGTCTTTTTAAGAAACTGTTTGAAACCAACCAAAGACAGGGCTAACCATAAACTTCTTTGGACAAGCTTGTATTAAAGCTAACTTATCAGACAAACAATCCAGTAATCCACATGACTAATTTCAGAAGGGATGAAAACATATAAGAAAACAAAGTGCAACTTAAGATTAGGTCAGATGTATTACAATCATGATCTACTTTAGCATACTCTTAGGGAAACCTTCAAACAACCTTTTGAGAAAGAGCTAGGGGATAGGGCAAACCATAAACTTTCCTAGTTTAACTCTACTTAGCATGTAATGAAAATATCATTCAAGAACTTCCTTTTCAAGTTTTTCACCTCAAGACATGGACAAACCAACATTCCTTCATAATGTTTACACTTAATTTAAATCATTCCTAAATATAACAATTAGCAGAAAACATATAGATAAATCTTATCAGTGAGAGTAGGGTACTTTTTACAGTAAATCATAGCTCTATATTTGCTATTCTTTATCAGAGAAAAGTGAACAAAATGGCATACATGAAAGGAAAACAATAACAGTAAGAGGTACTTCATCAATGATATAGACCAGGATCCCAAGAATCATCTTGTATATTGATGTCAATCCAGTTACAAACTACATGTCCAGTGTTTCATCATAGCTCGAAACATCTCTTCTCAGCCTATGTTACTTCAACTACAAACAGGGCTACAACATCTTCAGAAAAATATTTACATGCTACATATATCCAGAGACCAACCTTTGTCTCATCTTCTACAAAAGTATTTATAGAAGAAATGAGGAGGTGGGATGAAAGAAAAGATCTCTAGGCTCAATTAATATAGTTTAATGCTTCTCAGCCTTTGAGGGGCTCAATGGAGAAGTTTTTCTAATATTTCTCTGTATTAATTGGTTTTCATTAATTTATTAGCTACTTGGGAGAATTTGTTGACTTTAAAGCACTTTCTTATCTTTGTAATAACTTTGCTGACAATTTGCAATAAGTTCCTTTGGTTGAATTAACTGTTCAACTATCTTTAAGCAAATATCTTCTGAATAGGCAATAACTATGCCTTATTTGATTTATTTGAGGCTGCAGGTGGCTTTTGGTAGCTGGAGAGGATTAAATTAGCCTTTGATGTGGCAGTGGAGGCTTTTCGAAATGATAGATTTCTTTGTTTTTAACCTAAAACACTTTCTAATTTTCTTTACTCCGTGTCCTAGGCCTAATCAGGCCTTGATATTTATTTCCGGTCTTTATCCTTTAACAACTGTGGATTAGGCAATTGATTCTCAAATTGGTGCCTTAATCCCTTTAAACTCTGTTTGAAATAATTTAATCTTCATTTCTGCTTTGATTTAATCCTTTGACGCTGATACTCTTTGTTTGTTTGATAATCACTGTGTTTCAGGTTGTATTGCAGGCGCGCAAAGGTTTTGTGACTTCACCAACGCTCATGAAACATAGGTGGAATCATCATTTAAATCCTATGGATTCACTATATTCATGAATAAATGGCCTGGGTCCTTGGCTTTTGTTTTATTTTAAAACTGTGAACAAAACCTTAATATCCTATAAAAAACACATAAAGGTTAATAAAATCCTGCGAGGATACGTTTAAACTGCTTTGGAGGTTTTGGGTGCGAGAGCGAATAAGAGCTGTTGGATTAGCATAATCAACGATGGAGATTGCTCGATCGAGTATTTTGGGAGAGAAATGGGTGAAAAAGGGAATAGGGGCAAGATTAAAATAGGACCGTCTGATCTCAGAGATCGACAGCTAAGATTAAAAGATGAAAAAGTAATGTTAATGAAGGGAAGTGGTATAGCGGAAAACCAGAATGGTTTTCGCGCAGCTCTGAGGCGGTTTTGAAATTTCTCCAAAAAAACGCGATATGGGTCTGCGCTCGACACATGGATTTACAAAACCGCTTATATTGCATAAAAGTTGCGCACTGTGGGAAGGGCTCAAAAATTACACAATATGGGTTCTAGGCCGTTGGATTGGAGAATCCAAATCCAACGGTGTGGGTTTGAGCATGATGGATGAAGAGCTGCGGGGTGAAAAGGTATGCGGGGTCTAGGGAAAGTCAGCGTAAATTGGCACGCAGTGGATGGTAAAATAGGCTATGCAATTGTTCAATTTCTTTGATGAGCGGTTAAGATTGAAAAACGAAGCAGATAGGAAGAAATGAAAGGAAATGGAATGGGCGGAAGGATAAGGCCTGATGGCCTTAGATCTTCGAAGATTGATGGTCAGGATTCCTTTTAAACCTTTATATCGGGAAAAAAACATATACAGAAAAAGGTAAGGTTTCAAAGGAAATGGCGGAGAAACTAGGGGAAGAGAGGGCCCACCTTTTATATAAGGGCGGAAGGGAAGAATCAACGGGAGCCATCAGATCTGGAGGATCGACAACTGAGATTAAAGATGGTGGATGAATGAATAATGGGGGGGGGGGGGGGGGGTTAAAAAGTGGAAGCATTGTAGGCCGTTGGATCTAAGAATGATCAACAACGGAGATTTGATCGCAGGATCGCATCGGCAGAGGTCAGAGGGGTAAAGGAAAAATGAAATGTGCCGATGCGATTGAGCGCAGACCATTAGATCTAGGAGAGATCAATGGTGGATATTTAATTGGCGGGTTAATGTCAGAGGGTTTTCAGAATGGATAAGCGCGATGCGATGAAGCGCAGACCGTCGGATCTGGCGGAATGGATGGTCAAGATTCAATCGCATTGGAGAAAAGAAAGGGGGCAACACTCCGGGGCTTTTAGATTTTGTGATGCGCAATTAAGCGTTGATTGTTGGATCGGTTTCAGAGATCAACAGTGGAGATTTAATTTGCGGGCGCGATGGTGAAGGGTTTATGACGGAGCGCGATTAAATCTGAGCCGTTGGTTCTCGTGGATTCAACGGCTGGGATTGAATCGCAGGATCAAAATCGGAGGAGGGAAAAGGGAACAGACAAAAGGAATTGTGATTAGATATTGCGATTAGTGCTCGATTGCATCTCCAGGTTATGTGCGGAAGAAGGGGCTGGGGCTAGGGCCAAAAGGGGCTTAAGGCCTTATGGAAAATTAAGGTTTTTAGGCCAAAATGAGGGTTTTTCAGAGGTTTTCGAAGGTTCCGATAAGAGTAAAAATGGGGTTTTAAAACTTTATAAAAGGATTTTACAAGACTTTAAAAGGGATTTCGAGGGAATTAAAGGTAAATGAAAGGGTTTATTGATGAAATGGAGAGGAAAAATAGAGAAGGGTAAATGAGGGAAAATGGAACTTTATGAGCAGTTTTTTCTCTTAGTAAAACAACACGTATTTTTTTTTTTAGGATAAAGAGGGAAACAATAGTGAAGATTAAATCAGAGGGTAAAGACCATTATGAGACTTCAAGAACTCACAATTTGGATATGAAATTGTTTCTTGAAGGCTAAAACAAAGATTTAGCCGCCATTTGGCATGAAAATTTTTTATAGGTGGCTAACACTCTTTATGTCATTGAAGTATTTCTTTACATCATCCTGTTTTGAATGTCCATCATGTTCTCCAACACCTGACATGATGGATATGGATTCAAGCTCAGATTCTGGTGCTTATACCTCTTCAATCAACTCAGATTCTTGTGCAATTTGTAGCTCTTTAATCTCAGCTTCTTGAGACAAAACTTGAGGTGCTTCAAGTGCAACTATGAGTGGAAATTTGGGTGAAGATGGTGCTCTTGTAGCTCTCCTTCTTCTGGTCCTAATATCAAGAATTTCAACTAACAATTTCCCTTCACCTCTCTCCAACTTTAACCTTGTTAGCATAAAAAATTTACAACCATTAAACTTGCACAAAACTCAAGAAATTATTAAGAAAATAACCTTGCCTTTAAACCAAGATCTGATACCAACTTGATACAAATTTGAATGTTAGTTTTTCTGTGCTGATTTCATTTTTAGATTTAAAATTTATTTTTTGATCTTATGCTTGATGTACATAGGTTTCCTTGTTTCTTATGTGTGTCAAATAGGTAAATTAACTGAGTTTTATGAGTGAATTCAACAACACAAAGTATGAAATTCAAATTTTGAACAACAACAAAAAAATACACAACAAACCATCACAATTGATCCATGAACACATATTTTTGATGAAGGAGTTCACCCCTCCTGGGCTACATCTCCTTGGTCAAGCTTCCATGGCTTAAGCCTCTCTATTAGCTCAATAGTGCAAAAATTGTTGTTTACATGCATCAAATGCTTCTGAAACATACTCCAATGAGTCCAAATTGTCAAAATCTATCAGAAATGACTGTTCATTCTCTCAATTTGGCCTTCAGCTGATCTAGGCATGGCCTTCCCTCCTGGTGGCCCTAGGCTTCAATTTTCTTCAAAGTGATAAAAATACCTGTATAATTTCTCCTTCGCCTCTACAACCTATACCAATGAATTCATAGCATGCCAATCTGCTAGTAATGACTCTTCCTGAGCCCAAATTGGCTGAAAATTTCTCAAGATATGACTTATTTAATTTTTCCCTAGAATCTTCCTCCAAATCTAGAGAACATTCCAGATAAGTCTGCCTAAATTGGAGAATCCACCGATTCTGGTGGTGCCTCTAAAACTCCACCATATTAAACTGCGAGTTTAGTCAATTAAAATAGTGGATTAGAGGGATAAGCATGGTTTTAAATGCGAACTAAGCACATTTGTTATGGCTCTAAGGAATGGGACATGTGATATGGTCGCATGGGAGGGGGTTGGCTTGCGCGGCTAGACCCCTCCATTTCCATCATCGGAGTATTATATGGATTGAAATATAAAATCTCTGCCAACACTTAACACGTCTCGCCTGCCAGTGCATTGGTAAAGGCTTTGAGTTAGGAAGGGGAGGTCATGAGTTCGACCTGCCCTTCTCCCATCCTATATACATGTTTTGCTATGGTTAAACCATAAATTTCAAACCTTATGTTACAATAATATGCACCCACATTTGTTTACTCCGACTTTGGATATTAAAATATGTGCTCCACCATAATGTTATATGACCCGAATTAACATGCCACCATATAAATATTAATCCAACCTCGGACTTTGGAAATATAAATCAAATGTGATTTCGACCATGGTTATAAATTGAAATTCGAACCTTGGAGTTGGAGAGGGTCCACCAAAGGGGACATGTGGCAGCCCCTAGTTGCACCACGTGTCAGCCTCTGGTTGGGTTGTCCTTCATATAAAAAAAAAAAACTTCGAATTCAACCTTAGGAGTAGATCCTTAAAAAAATTCTACTTTCAAACCAAAATGGGGAATCTCGTTGTGACACTTGTCACAATGCTACTAGGAAAAAACTGAATAGTATTCCCTGCATGCTGACTGGGTTGCCATGTCATCAACCTGTCCTTGTTCTGTAGTTTTTTTTTTTAATTTTCATGTTCTGAACGAAGGTCAGCAGGCTATAACTTCTTCATCTGTAGTCGTTTATCGACGAAATGAAGTGCATCGGATTCCTGGAAATGAGCCAGTCACGGTCATTCAGTTTCCAATCAATTATAATAACTTCCATTTTTGAGCTTTTACATTGAGCACCTGATCATCCTACACTTGCCACCTTGGGTAAGATCCTTTGATATTTGGACATTAAGCTAAATTTGTCCAATGTAGGTGAAAGAATGTCAAATTTTGGGTATCAACCATAGATTTGAAGCCCTTATCAAGGGTCAAGAGACTCAAGGAGGTCATAAATAATCTTTGGACTAATCCTTACCCCCTTCATGAGTTTGTTCTCACCACTAGATTTTTGACAATATATTTTTAAGGATTTAAATTTCTATAAAAGACAACATTCTATGTTTCAAATGAGAATGAATAAGGAGGGTTATTTGGGTTCCCACCCCCACAATCCTAACTTAAATTATAATTTTATTTTCTAATCTCATAATAAGGGAATACACTTTTCTTTTCTAATCCCATAGTAAGGGAAATTGTGTGTGTTTAAATTAGGTTAATTTAAGAGGCTATGAGCTTGGGATGATGGTCCAAGACTCATTTGACTTAGGTTGTGAAAAATGATGAATTTCAAGTAGTATATACTTGACTATTTGATTCCCCTGGATCTCGAGTGCAATAAGATGAGCATAATAATCAATAAATAACTAAAAGAAACCCATGTGGTAGATGTAAGGTGGAAAGTGATCATCATAATGTGTTCTAGATTGTATAAATGTGGATATCAATGATCCTTTACTGATCCAATCTAATTAAAGTATATGAGTTGTACCTTGATGAGAAGAAAAATATGTGTATAACGTGATGTTTTTTTCCTCCTACTTACGCTATGTGATTTATCCTCTATTCCTAAAGGGAGGAAAAAATAGGATTCAAGATGTTTTTTTATTCCCCGACATCGCTTATAAGCGCATGTTGAAAATGCAGTAAGAAATCCCTAATTTAATTTTGTCATTGATTAAATTAGGAGATAATCGAAATTCCACATCACAAGAAAAATTGAATGAGTTAACTTAGTTGAAATATTTGTTATCACTCTGTTAGCTTAGTTAATTTGAGTTGCGGTCATGAACTCATGTTGCGTACAATCATTCCTAAGTTTTAGGAGCCTAGATTGAATTAATTTCAGTTGTAACAATTTAATTCAGTTAAATTGAGCTAAGGTCAGTTAAACTATTTCCAATAGTTGGAGGAACTAGTGGGAGGTCTAGCAGTGTGGTGTAACTTCAGTGTTTAATCAGTTAACTAATCAAACAACCTAAATTAACTCATGCATGCTGTTAGGGTCCTATAATAATGGGATTCACAATTTTGAATTGACTATGATTAAGTCTTGTAATATGTACATACCTTTGCTTTCTGCAAAGTTGTTTACCCATATGAAAAAAAAATAAAATGTAAAGAGGGTAAAATTACTAAAAGAAAAATCAAAGTACAGAAAGAAAAATATCAAAAAGAATATAAAAAATAACCCCAACAAAAAAAGAGATAAAAAATAGATCATGAAAGTGATGCAAATTCAAATGCCACTAATTTTTACTTTACTTTGCAAAAATAAGATTGTGTGCAGATTGTCAAAAATGCCATAATCCATGAAGGTCAAACTGATTAATCTTGACCTTTCATGCTTTAAATTTCATACTGATAGATAGAGAATAAAGATCTAGCCAAACTGTTTAATCTTGGCAGATCATTAGTTAGGTAGAGAATAACAAATGTGCTCAACAATTTAATCTGAGCCATTGGAAGAAATAAGGATAGAAATAGTTAGTTTGTTGTTAAAAGAAAAATAAATAAGGGTTTGCAAGCTCAAATGCACCCATGTAAATGAAGAATTTTTTTTAGGGTAGATGATGGGTAGGTAGAAGCAGTTTTCACAAGGCATGGATAACAGAAAATTGATCAATTCATATTTACTAACTTCCCTCTAAATTCATTTGTAAAAATACCCCTTCCCCCTCATTTTCATTCTTTCCCCTTACTTCACTCTTTTTCCCTTACAAAACCCCTTTTCCTAAGTTGAAATGCAAATTTTCCTTCGGAAAAGTAAAATCCCTTTATTAATTCCCATTTCATTCATAATACCCCAAAAAATACAAATATCCAAAGTATAAATGATTAAATTTTATGTTGGGTCCCACTGTGAAAATATCCATCCCCGATATCAATTTTACATTAAAAACTTAGCGTATTTTTACAATCCCGCTCATATACTAGTTTTAGTTTTAAACTTTATTATATTAAATCCCCTAAATACATGTATCCCATATTAAAATAATTCTCGCATATGTATATTTCCTAACCCATATTTTATTTTAAACCTTTAGTTTAAATTCCCCATGTTTTGATATATATTTGGGCCCACTTATTATTTCCCCACCTATCATAAAGTCCCAACCTATGCAAATAACCATTTTTACAAACCCCATCGCATATCTCGGGCCCCATGCCTATCAGATCTCCAAAAATTCAATGCTATTTTCCAGCAATCTGATCTACATTAACCAGATCTAATGGCCAATAATCTTTATCGCACGCCCGATAGAAAATCATTTAACCACTCCAAGACCTTGCAAAATGCGTGGTTTTTGGATCCCCGCTCCTTGAAACGTGGCAGGATTCCATTCGATCGCATCCTCAGAAAAAATACCGCTTGACCACTTTAGCTCATGCGAAAACCATTCAATTGTATTCTGGCCCGATGCGAAAAATGTTGCGATTTGAAATGACCCGCGCATTAATGTTTTAATCACTGTTGGTTAAAACACAAATAAGACTACCCTATTGTGCCTTTTCACCCTTTCTATTACAATTTCCGCGTACAGAGCTACTATCGACCTATTTCAAAGCACAAATTACTAACCGACCTTATTTCAAGTCCTTTTGCTAGAATTCAACACTCTTTGCCGTCAAAGACACTGAGAAACCTGATATGAAGCTTTATAAAGACCAACAAAGCCTCAGAGAACCTCCGCTGCCTTAGAAACCTTATACAAACTAGAATCTTCATTTTTCTCCAAGTATTCCTCAGTGCTCAGGCCAATACTTACCACAAGAAAGTAATTCAATCATTGAACCAATTTAGGCTCCTTGGCAGACCTAAAGAAATCCATGTAGCTTCCCAAATCATTTTTTCTGCAAACCCTGGACCTATTTTCATAGGATTCCTAAGGCCTAAGACTTTTTTTGATCACAGAGACTGAATTTTTGATCAGTTGATTTCCCAAACCCTTCTGCACACTGTAATTAATCTTTCTACAATATTTTCAGGGCTAGAACTTGTTTTTCTAAGTCAAAAGAGTAATCAAATTGATTAAAATTAATAAATATGTCTTCCAAAAGTATTGTAACTATCAATCCCCTGCAACCTCGAGTTGTAGATGTAGAACACACACCTTTGTCAGACAAAGATTTTAAAATTAGTGACCCTGTCATTGATTTTAACCTTCTTGAGCTCCACTGTTGGAGCCATGACAAATCCATTGACCAATCTGATGATGATTTTATTTGGGAGTCCAATTTTCCCAAGTATGTTGTCCCACAAACTTTCCAGTGTCCAGAAGTGATCAAAATTTGTCAATCCTACTATTTCCTTGATCAAAGAGCCATTGTAACCCTTGGAAAAGAAATTATGTTTACTATTATAGCTGAGTCAATCAATCAAATGTTGCAGATCCAAACTATACCTAATGAAACCCCTTTATCTATTGAAACCATCACATAGTTGTAGCTGAATCTGTACTTCCCCAAGAGGTTCCAAATATTTCAAACTTTCATGCCTTCATCAGTAGAGACTCCCAAAACCAATCCACCCTATCCAACATCTATTTTCTCTGAGAGAACTAGACACATCATCACAATGTTGTCCTACATTTTGGGTTATTTTACTATTGAGCATGTTGATGCCTCAATCTTGGGTTTCCTAAATACTTTCACACCTGGTCAGCCTCTTGCTCCTATTTTCAATTTCTCCTAGTACCTTGCTGATACTATTCATGAATAGTTGGTCAAAATTCCTGAAGAAGGTGTCTTCAAGTATTCATCTGTCTTATTCCACATGTTTTTATACTTCCAGTCTAAGAATTTTGCCATTAACCTCCAAAAGCTTGATGTTGAAGGTAACCCATAATCAGTTATGTTTTTGACTTCCTTAATCAAGAAGGATTCAACAAAATTCACTTACATAGACTTCATTGACTCCTTTATCCATCCACTTGTCAACATGTTGAACAACAACAGTCAACCAAGAGTAAGTGAGGAAATTAAAAAGGTCCTATAATTATCAAAGCATAGTATGATAGGAGATTGGTACCTCTATCAGAACCATACATAGATTAGGGTATATGGATCTAATATTATTCCATATAAGCTACCCAAATACCTCCCAATGAGGTTATTTTCCCTTGAGTATATCAGGCAGATCCTTAATTATGATGGAATTAATTTCTTGGCAGCCAAAAAGAAGACACAGTTTAAGATAAAGAATCAAGTTGGCCCTTTTATTTGTACCAGTGGAGATGTAGGTCGACAAGCATAAAAACATTTGCAGGAATTTAAGTTCAATTATATTTTCCAGTGGTATTATGATCCATTAGGAGTAATAATCAAGTTGAGAGTCAATGTAAATTAACTCCTTATGTACATGACTCAAAGCTAGATATTGAGAAATACTCCAATCAGTCTAAATGGTTGTAGAAAACTTTGAAAGAGTTGGAGAAACCAGCAGAAACCAATGCAATCATGCAGACTCCAGCCCAAGAAGATAAAAACTCTAAAAGAGTCAGAGAAGAAGGATCATATTCAGCACAAACTAAAACTGAAACTAAATTCAAACTGATGTACAGGATGAAGCCATAATTAAATCCTGTATAATAACAAGTAGAAACTATTGAAATAATTGATACTGATGTAGTGGTGAAATAAAATTCTCCTCCTGCAGTTTCTGAAGAAACATATCAACCTTCAACATCTAACACTCATATGATGAAAAAACAACACAGTGTTGAAGTAATTTCTTCTAGTAAACCAACAAAAAAAGAGATGGATATTATGCAGAAGTATAAGGAGATCAAGATCAGGAATGAGGCCCTCAAGGCTGATACATATATTCAATACTGGAAACGGTCACCCAGTGACCAAAGCGGATTACTTTCTTCTTTTGACTATAAAACTAGGAAGATACAAATGGCCTTCCTACAACCCACAGTGAAGCATCCCAAAACATCAAAAAATTACAAAAAGACATCATATGAAGTTCAGGTCGGGGATCTTCATCCTATTGACCAGATTGACAAGCTGGTGAAATGATGTATTGTACAATGACAAACAAAGCCATGAGTGTACAGAAGTTGAAAAACACTCTAGGGAACATCATAGATCAACTCAAATTAGAAAAGGCATCCTCACAGGCTAAGGATAACATAATCAAATCATTGGAACATTTGGATATTGAAGTAGGACATGATCCAACAAATGTAAAAGTTGCACATGAAATGATAAAGAAGAAAAACACAGACATTGCTTCATTAAAGAAACAACGCAAGCTGCCTCCTACAGAACATCCACAGGCAAAGGATGTGTTAGAAGCTGTAAGCCAAAAAGATGAGATGATGAATCTAATTCTTCAATTAATTTCCCAGATAAAATAAATGGAAATTGAGATGGACAAATTAGTATAGGAGAAAAAGGCCATATCAGAAGAAGTCCTTGTCACTGTTATTCGAGTAGTCACTACTGTTGTTCCTTCTACATTAGCAGAATCATTGGCCCCTTCAGTTCCAATTGCTACAACACTTCTTGTTACATCAGAAAAAATTTAAACAACAGAGTCATCTACAACATCAACAAAGCCTACAGATGAGGTAGGTAAAATTGTGAAGGCAATACAGGAAATGTCTATTCAGATAAATGAAATCAACAGACTCAAAGAATAGTTTAAAAGTCTGGATGATGAAAAGAAACTAGTTCAGATTATGCACAAGAATGAAGTACATAAGACAAATAGGTCGAATGAGAAATTTTAGAAGCAAGAGAAAGAACTAACGCTGAAAGAACCAATGGCACAAGTTAAGCAGCAGGTGTAGGCCAATATCATTGAATATGTCAAGGATATTTGGCCATCCATTCAGGTTATTTATGAACAGAAAGATCTAATTAAAGTAGCAGGTGAAGCCATCCAAAAAATCAAAGAAGAACTTGGCAAGAAGCCAGAAGAGGCTTATGAAATCATCAAATTTCTTAATTCCAAGAATAAGCAGGAATTAGAAGAGATTGGAATTAGTGACAGGACAAAAACCATCCTAGAAGTTAGGAAGGTGATTTGTAAAAATAATTTGATAATACAACTAGAAGAGAAATGTCAAAACATGGAAGTTGACATAAGTTTGATATTCTAAGGCAGAAATTCCTTCCAAATCCTCTGGTTATAAATGACAAGTTGATGAAACAATAATACTATGATAAGAAGATCAGGGAGGTGGCTAATTAGCAAGCTAATAATTCAACCATGTAGGGAATTGCAACAGGGAAAGTTCTCTACAAAAGCTTTGAGAGCCTTTTTTACCTACAACATGAGGTAAAACACTTATTCATCAACAAACCCACTTTTTCAAAGTATACAGAGGCTGATGAAATATTCAGAATGATGGAAAAAATTAAGTTACCAGATGCAGATAATTGGCAGAAGTTAACTGATTTACTATGAAAGCAGTAAAGGTTAAAACAGATAAAACAGAGCAGGTAGTTTTACGGTTACTGAACAACAGTAACAATGAAAGTTAAAGTAGTAACAAAGAAGTTACATTCAAAGAGTATCGGAGATTAAAGTGTATTAGATGAAAGTAAAAAGGCTAAAGTCAAATCAAAGTAAAAGATGCCAACATGAAAGACACTCAACATAAGCCAACGTTAAGCAAACAACAAAGAGAGAAATCAGCAAAAATATCAAAGACAATAACAACAAATTCAATAAAATCAGGGACAAATTTCATTAGTTAGATAGCTGTCTCTATCTTCTTGCATGAAGATATTTATTTTTCCACGAATAATTCCTAATTTGTTTTAGGATATTTTGTAAGAGTTTTTGTATAAATACTTCACATTTCGAAGTATTGAGTGTGGATGAATTGTTGAAAATTTCTATAGTTGTACTATTCTAGAACCTGAAGGTGATTGTACCAATTTCAAGTCAGCAGACTAGATAAAAGCAATAAAGAGACTATATTACAGGATTCATGTGTTGGGCCACTACAATGAAGTACTTTTTATTTGTTCAATTGCTTCTTTCTGAAGTTTTCACACACTTGCATGTTTTCTAAATCTAAATGTATAACAGGAATATTATTTCATAATAGTTTTAAAAGCACCCTGTCTTGAACTATTATGTCATTTTCATGTTTTATACTAACATCCAGGTTAGGGAATTCTTAATTTCTCCCTATTTTCGATCGACCTCTGTCTTTTCACTCATTATCCGGATTTTAGAACCCTTAATTTCTCTCTTACCCCGATTGAAACCATTTTCACTATCAGTCGAAGGATTTGAAGTTACTCAACTATATTTCCCTATGAATACTTCTCTTTAGAACCTTGATCCTACTCTATTGCTTGAAAATTTGACTCCATTAGCCCAATGGTAAGCAGACCTACATCTATCTATCTGAGTAAGTGATTCCACCACCAAACCAAATCAAGATCCAAAACCAATCAATCTTACGTAACTAGCCTAAAATCAACTAAAACAAACAAAGATAAATCATATAGAGAGAGCCCTCTTTGAGCATTAGGAAGTCTAGATCCTAAATCTTAAAAGTAGGTTTGTGGTTACCTCTAATATTCTTTAAACCAAAAAGATTAACAACCCTGAGAATTATTGGATTGATAACATACTGGCGACCATACTTGGGAAAGAACCAATCCTCAGTTTCAAAAATAAACCTTGAAAGAAACATTTTCACTTATCTTTTCACCTTAAGGTTGTTTTAAGGGCTGTTACGTAAACTTTATTTTAAAATTAAAATTCTGGCTTCTAGAAGAATCTACTATACCAGGTCTCATCCAGATCCACAACCTGTTGTAATATTAGATAATCCTGACAGAGTTTTAAAGAAAAACAAAAAAGCAGAAAGTTTAGGTAATAAAAGTCCATTGATCAAAGAAAATTCTCTTCCAAAACAATTATCAAGTTTACAAAATATTGAATTTGATTTAGCTTTTGAGCAATATTTGTTTAGAGCTAAATCAGAAAATGACATCTATGATAGTGTAATCGATCATGATTTTATTTCATTCATTGAAACTAAGGAAACTGTTCCACTTATTTCATATAAGCAAGATTTAGAACCTTTTGATAAATTTGATGCTTTAGCTGCAACTTTGATTAAGGAAATTGATGAAGCTTACCTTCAACATTCTGTTGAATTAACTGCTTTATCTGCTTATACCCCTGGGCCTTCTACCAGTCATTTAGAATCTGTAGGTTC
This sequence comes from Pinus albicaulis, assembly GCA_034641835.2. Taxonomy (NCBI): domain Eukaryota; kingdom Viridiplantae; phylum Streptophyta; class Pinopsida; order Pinales; family Pinaceae; genus Pinus; species Pinus albicaulis. The sequence continues at coordinate 195,862,752 of CM076578.1, read as the reverse complement.
ATCCTTGTTTAGTACCACCTCATCTATTATTTCCACCACACTTCATTCCACATAATCATTCATTCTAAGGCTTCCCCTTCAACCTAGAATTTTATTTCCATCCCCAAATACTACAAGTTCATCCTCTAGAATTTCTACTGCATTTTCCAATACTTCAACCTCATTTCCAAGTACCTCTTCCAGCATCCCAACTACATCATCTAGTGTTCCAACCTCATCTGGAAGTACTTCAAGCACATCTCCGAGTTCTACCACTTTACCTCCTAGCCAAACAACAATCTCATCCATGGCAGCTAGATATGCTCCTTTGGTCCTCCCAGCTCAGTTACAGGCTATGCCCCAAGACTATCAAAGTAAGATTTTTCAATTTGATGGCACTAGCCAATACACTAAACAAAAACATGTCAACAAAATGACTGACTACTTTGAGTTGCATGAAATTGATGAATCTGATGTCCAAATGAGACTGTTTGCCCAAAATTTAGTTGGAGAAGTAAAAAAATGGTGTAAGGATTTACCTACCAATCATATTGTTGATTTAGAAAATTTCCATAGATTGTTTATCAATAAATGGGAGAAAAAGAAGAATCATTTACAATTTTTTTCCGAATATGAAAATATAAAAAGAGCACCAAATGAACCAGTTCAGGACTATTGTACTAGATTCAACAATATCTATAATGCTATTCCAACAAACATTAAACCTCCACCAGATTTAGCTTTAATCAAATTCCCTGATGGTTTTGAAACTAACATGTCATATGAACTCAGGGAAAGAAACCCTGAAACCTTAGAGCAGATGCAAAGTAATGCTGTTAGTGTAGAAGCCAATTTTTTAGCTAGAAGAGCTAGATTAAGAAATGAAAGAAGAGTAACAATAAAGGATGAACCCTCCACCTCAGATAATAAGATATATATCTTAGCAAAAACTATGGAAATAATTATGGATAGGTTAGAGAATATGGAAAGGAAACCACAGTGGGAAAACCAACAACAAGTTACTCAAATTAGAAATCCAAACTTTAGAAAGAATCCCAACACTGGTAAAGCTAGAGAATCAGCACCTGATCAAACAATAAGACCACTTTTCCAAGAGAACTATGCTGAAATTTCTCACCAAAATGAAGAATATGAAGGAACTCAAATTAACTTAATGGGCATTAATAATGATAATACTATTTTTATTACACAAGTAGAACATGAATTATACATGCTTCAGCAAATACAGTTAGAGTCTGGGGAGTATTTTGATTACAAGCAAGGTTATGAATATGCTATTAATGAAGTTAATAAGCAATATAACCTTAGGAGCAAGAAGAATGTAGAAGCACCTACTAAGAAATCTGCCCAAACTCAGAATAAGAAAACAATATAATCTCCTACAAACAAAGTACTGCAAACTCTTCCTAGAGAAGCCCAAAAAATCTCTAGTGCAAATCATAAAATTTCTAGTCCAAAAATTGCACCCAGTCCTAAAATTGAAGATATTTCAGATACTTCTGTTCAAACATCAACTCATCCTCAAAAATATGCTTCTGTAAAGGCAACAATTTCTGCTAAAACATCTACAGCTGATCCTAAAAAGTCAATTGATCCTTAACCTCTGTAGCTGCTAAAACAATAGTTGATCTTAAAAAATCAGCTGTTGCTAAAACAGTTCTGCCAAAACCATAGCCGCCACCCAAACTGTCCTTGAAAAGAAGATTGAAAACAACAAACTGTGGAAACACATACTGAAAAACCAACTGTAGATAAATAAGAGAAACATACTCAAACTACAGTTAGTAGAGAAGAGATTATTCGGTTAGGAAAAACAAAAATTCCATTAAATATCCAAAATGAAATTGCCAAACTTGAAATACCAATTCCTTTAACAGAATTATTGAAACATGATTTATATAAACCACAGATTATAGAAACAATGAACATTAATGAAGGAGAAGACTCTATCAATCTAAATGATGACCAACTAGAGTTACTTTTTGGTCCTGAGGTAAATGGAAAACATCAAGAAGGTGGTGTTCCTCCTTTCTAAATTAGCCTGAGTATACATGATCAAATTTTGCACAATGCTATGCTAGATTCAGGAGCATCACATAATTTAATGCCAAAGGCCATTATGGAAACATTGGATTTAGACATCACTAGACCTTACAAAGAACTTTTCTCTTTTGATTCTAGCAAAGTTAAATGTCTTGGCCTAATAAAAGACTTTCGTGTCACTCTAGTCCAATACCCTGGTAAGAGTATAGTCATGGACATTGTAGTTGCTGATATCCCTCCTAAATATGGAACACTATTATCTCGCTCATGGAGAGAAAAATTGCAGGGATCTCTACAATTAGACATGTCTTATGCCACCATTTTAGTATTTTTCCAACCCAAGAAAATTTACAGAGAAACATTAATGAAATACATAGTCAGTAGTGTAGACAAACCACAATACTATCCTATTTATTCTGTACCTTCTGATATGGATTCTTTCATTTTATGTAACTCAAAAACTGGAACAAACAAAAACACAATTGTTAAACAAAAAAAGAAATAAGTTGAGAGTGATAATATCATTCATGAATCAATGTGGCACCTAGAATTTGATGGTTTAGTCAACAAATTAGGAGCAGGAGCAGGAGTTTGGATACATAACATGGAAAAGAATCATTCTGAAGGTCATGCCTTTAGATTTAACTTCAAATGTACCAATGACATGGCTGAATATGAAGCTTTAATCATAGGGTTGTAGATTGTTAGAAATTTATGAGAAAAAAGAGTTTCTATCATGGGAGACTCTGACTTAATTGTTAAATAAATTAGAGGAGAATATTCTATGTATAATCCTAGATTGAGCCAATACAGAGAATTTTTTTTAGATCTAATTAAGGAGTTGCTTGAAATTGACTTTGCTGTAATTCCTAGAAAACAGAATGTGCAGGCACACAATTTAGAAACTTTTTCTAACACCTGCAATCTTCCTTTTCAGCCAAATCATCAATATACAGCAGAGGTAAGACACAGGCCTACTATACCGGACAACTTAAAATATTGGCATATTTTTACACAGGATACTCAAATCTATCACTTTATGAATGCTGAGGGAGAATTCCAGAATTGTAACATAGACACAAATTGTACAATAGATGATACTTTAGATAGTGGGATAAATGTAAATAATCTAGATTTAATTGAACCCACTAAATTCACTCAAGTAGAAATAGGCAAATTAGAAAAAGTAGAAATAGAAGAACTAGCAGATGATGATTCAAAGTTTTTAAAGTTGAAAAATAAATTTTTGCCTAAGGGATTAGCCCCATTAGAAGATCTTTTTGATTCAAATGATGTTGCAAGAAAACCAAATTTGGAAAAATTAATATCAGATATAGAAGAGTGTAATATAGGAACATAATAGAAACCTAAGCTTATCAAACTTTCCAAAGCTTTACCTTCAGAAGAAAAACTGAAATACATAGCTTTGTTTAAAGACTTTCAAGATGTGTTTGCATGGAGTTCTGAAGACCTTAAAACCTATGACACCAACATCATTCAACACAAAATACTAATAAAAGAGGATCATAAACCATTTAAACAGAAGCTTAGGAGAACAAATCCTGTTCTTATGTCTTTGATTGAAAAAGAGGTAAAAAGGATGTATGAAGCAAAAATCATTGCACCTATCAGATATTCTGGTTGGGTTTCAAACTTAGTTCCCACTAGGAAAAAGACAGGGGAAATCTGACTTTGTGTTGATTTCCAGAATTTAAACAAGGTGTCCCTAAAATATAACTATCCCCTCCCTAAAATGGATCATATTTTACAGAGGGTAGTTAGATCATCCATGATTTCATTGCTTGATGGATTCTCTGGATATAATCAAATCTTAGTTCAGCCAGAAGACCAACCAAAGACAACATTTACTACTCCTTGGGGTACTTTCATGTATGTGAAAATGCCTTTTGGATTAATGAATGCAGGAGCTACTTTTTAGAGAGATATGGACATATATTTTTTGAAAGAAATTCATGATTTTCTTGTAATTTATCTAGATGATATTATTGTATTCTCAAAAACAGACAATGAACATTTAGATCATCTGAGACAAGTGTTTATCAAATGCAGAAAATTTGGTATTTCTTTAAATCCAAAAAAGACACTCTTTGGGCTTGAAGAAGGTAAACTTTTAGGACATATTATTTCAAAAGAGGGAATTAGAATAGACCCTGATATAATAGAGGTAATTCTTAACATAAGTCATCCTAGAAATATCAAGGAATTACAAGCTTTCTTAGGTAAGATTAACTTTCTTAGGAGATTCATTTCAAATTTAGCAGAATTAATTAGAGAACTGAATAACATGTTGAAAAAAGACTCAACACTTAAATGGATAGTAGAGGCAAAACAATCCTTTGAATCAATCAAACAAGCCCTTACAAAAACAGCAGCCCTAATAAGTCCCGATTTCAAAAAAGATTTTATCATTTTTTCTTTTGCTTCAGAACATACAATTGCTACAGTCTTACTGCAGAAGATTAACCAGGGTTATGAACAACCCATTTCTTTTTTCAGCAAGTCACTAAGAGACGCCACACTAAAATATAAAATAATGGAGAAACATGCACTAGCTTTAGTGAAATATATCAAAGACTTTAGAGTATACATCTTGTATTCACACATTATTGCTTATGTTCCAAATTCAATAGTTAAGGACATTCTGACTCAAAATGGGCTTGATGGAGAGACAGGCAACTGGATTGCCACTATTTTGGAATATGACATAGAAATAAAGCCTACTAAACTAATTAAAGCTAAGGTTTAGCCAAACTCATGGATGAATTGAACTGTCAGGCCTTGAATATTAATTTTATTTCTCAATTATATGATCAGGAAGAGATGGTGACTCCACAGATCAGTGAAGCTTTCATTGATTCACCTTGGTATGCATATATCATATTTGTTTTACTAAATTTACAAGCTCCTCCTGGTTTATCTAGAACTAAATCTGGATTTTTGAAAATGCAAGCAATGACGTATTGTATCATAGATAGTGCTTTGTTTTGGAAAGATCATGGTGGCATACTACTTAACTATTTACTTAAAGATGAAGCTGATAAATTTATGCAAGAGTTTCATGCAGGTGATTGTGGAGGACATATTTACTGGAAGTCAACAACTGATAAAATATTGAGGGCAGGTTTTTACTTGCCCACTCTTTTTGCAGATGTAAAAAAGTATGTGACCTCCTGTCACAAATGCTAAATATTTGAAGGGAAGAAAAAACTGTTACCTTTACCCCTCAAACCCATCTCCACAGAAATTCCATTTTAGCAATGGGATTTAGACTTCATTGGTGAAATTCACCCATCCTCCTCATCCCAGCACAAATGAATTTTGACAGCCACAAACTATTTCACTAAGTGGATAGAAGCTATTCCTTCTAGACAAGCCACTGATGCTATCATAATCTCATTCCTAGAAAACAATATACTGTCTAGATTTGGATGCCCTCAAAATCTCGTTACTGATAATGCAGCTGCTTTCAAGTCTAAGAAAATGATTGAATTCTGTAACAAATACCTCATTAAACTTGACAATTCCACTGCCTATTACCCTCAAGGTAATGGACTTGCTGAATCCTCCAATAAAAGCCTAGTAACTATCATCAAGAAATTGTTATAAGACAATAAAAAGTCCTCGAACAAAAGGTTAGTCAACGCCTTATGGGCAGATAGACCCACTACAAAGAAGTCCATTGGTACATCTCCTTATTAGCTTGTATATGGGATGGATGTTGTTTTTCCATCTTCTTTAGGAGTGCCAGTGATGAAGATGATCCAAGAACTGCAGGTTGAACCAAATGATATCCAGAGAAGGATAAATCAGACTATACACTTGCAACAAACCAGTGAAGAGGTTTATGTCAAATCACAAGTTGTTCAAGATAAGATTAAGAATATTCTTGACAAGAAAACCAAAGCTGCTGATTTTTACATAGGTGATAAAGTGCTTAAGTGGGATTCTAGGAGAGAGGAGAAGGATAAACATGGAAAATTTGATTTCCTATGGAAATGCCCCTATGTCATTTATGGTTACAGAGGTAACAATGCATTCTTTTTGAAGGAAATAGATGGATCAAATCTAACAGGAGGACCAGTCAATGGTAGGATGTTGAAGCATTACTTTACTCCATATTAACATTAGTTCACTTTGTTTACTTTGATCATTGTACATAACATTGTAGAGTTTAGATTGCATTAGATGTTTTTCTTACAAAGTTGAAGCCCGGAGAGAAGGCCCTAAGATTTGAAGGATAAAATATCACAAGTATGAATAAAGTAGAAATCCGAAAACAATTACCAAGCAAGCACGGTCAATGTTCAAAAGGCTACTGATCTTTAAGTTCTTGACATTTCACCAGGAAATTCCATCCCCATGTGGAGCCACTGTTAGGGTCCTATAATAATAGGATTCATAATTTTGAATTGAATATGATTAAGTCTTGTAATATGTACATACTTTTTCTTTCTGCAAAGTTGTTTACCCATATAAAAAAAAAAAAATGTAAAGAGGGTAAAAGTATTAAAATAAAAATCAAAGGGACTGAAAGAAAAAGATAAAAAAGAATATAAAAAAGAACCCCAACAAAATAAGAGATAAAAAATAGATCATGAAAGTGATGCAAATTCAAATGCCACTAATTTTTACTTTACTTTGCAAAAACAAGATTGTGTGCAGCTTGTAAAAAATGCCACAATCCATGAAGGTCAAACTGCTTAATTTTGACCTTTCATGCTTTAAATTTCATATTGATAGATAGAGAATAAAGATCTAGCCAAATTGTTTAATCTTGGAAGATCATTAGTTAGGTAGAGAATAATAAATGTGCTCAACAGTTTAATCTGATCCATTGGAAGAAATAAGGATAGAAATAGTTAGTTTGCTGTTAAAACAAAAATAAACAAGGGTTTGCAAGCTCAAATGCACTCATGTAAACGAAGAAAAAATTTAGGGTAGATGATGGGTAGACAAAAGAAGTTTTCACAAAGAAATTGATCATTTCATATTTACTAACTTCCCTCTAAATTCATTCCCCTTGTTAAAATACCCCTTCCCCTTCATTTTTATTCTTTCCCCTTACTTCACTCTTTTTCCCTTACCAAACCCCTTTTCCTAAGTTGAAATGCAAATTTTCCTTTGGAAAAGTAAAATCCCTTTATTAATTCCCGTTTCATTCATAATACCCCCAAAAATACAATTATCCTAAATATAAATGATAAATTTTATGTCGGGTCCCACTATGAAAATATTCATCCCTGATATCAATTTTACATTAAAAACTTAGTGTATTTTTACAATCCCGCTCATATACTAATTTTAGTTTTAAACTTTATTATATTAAATCCCCTAAATACATGTATCCCGTATTAAAATAATTCCCGCATATGTATATTTCCTAACCCATATTTTATTTTAAACCTTTAGTTTAAATTCCCCACGTTTTGATATATATTTGGGCCTACTTATTATTTCCCTGCCTATCATAAAGACCCGACCTATGCAAATAACCCTTTTTAAAAACCCCATCGCATGAATTATCCCGGGCCCAACGCTTATCAGATCTCCGACAATTCAATGCTCTTTGCCATCCATCAGATCTACATTAACCAGATTTAATGGCCAGTAATCTTTATCGCATGCTTGATAACCAATTCTTTAACCACTCCAAGACCTTGCGAAATGCACGGTTTTCAGATCCCTGCTCCCTGCAATGTGGCAGGATTCCATTCGATCGCATCCTCAGAAAAAATACTGCCCGACCGCTTTAGCTCATGCGAAAACCATTCAATTGTATTCTGGCTCGTTGTAAAAACCACTGCTATTTGAAATGACCCACACATTAATGTTTTAATCACTGTTGGTTAAAACGCAAATAAGACCGTCCTATTGTGCCTTTTCACCCTTTTTGTTACAATTTCCACATACAGAGCTACTATCAAGCTATTTCAAAGCACAAATTACTCAAATGAACTTATTTCAAGTCATTTTACTAGAATTCAACACTCTTTGCTATCAAAGACACTGCAGAACTTGATCTGAAGCTTTATAAAGACCAACGAAGCCTCAGAGAACCTCTGCTGCCTCAGAAATCTTCATTTTTCTCCAAGTATTCCTCAGTGCTCAGGCCAATACTTACAAAAAGAAAGTAATTCAATCATTGAACCAATTTAGGATCCTCTGCAGACCTAAAGAAATCCCTGTAGCTTCTTAAATCCTTTTTTCTACAAACCCTGGACCTATTTTCAAATGGTTCCCAAGGCCTGAGACTATTTTTAATCACATAGATTGAATTTTTTATCATTTGGTTTCCCAAACCCTTTTGCACACTGTAATTAATCTTTGTATAATATTTTCAGGGCCACAACTTGTTTTTGTAAGTCAAAAGAGTAATCAAATTGATTAAAATTAATAAATATGGCTTCCAAAAGTATTGTAATTGTCAATCCCCTGCAACCTCCAGTTGTAGATGTAGAACACACACCTTTGGTAGACAAAGATTTTAAAATTAGTGACCCTGTTACTGAGTTTAACCTTCTTGAGTTCCACTTCTAGAGCCATGAAAAATCCATTGACCAAGGTGATGAGGTTTTCATTTGGGAGTCCAATTTGCCCAAGTATGTTGTCGCACAGACTTTCCAGTGCCCAAAAGTGATCAGATTTTTTCAATCCTACTATTTCCCTGATAAAAGAGCCATTGTAATCCCTGGAAAATTAATTCTGTTTACTATTACATATGAGTCAATCAATCAAATGCTACAGATCCAACCTAAACCTGATGAAACCCCTTTATCTATTGAAACCCTCACACATTTGTATCTAAATATGGACTTCCCCAAGAGGTTCCAGATATTTCAAACTTTCATGCCTTCATCAGTAGAGACTCCCAAAACCAATCCACCCTATCCAACATATATTTTCTCCGAGAGAACTAGACACATCATCACAATTCTGTCATGAATTTTGGGTTATTTTACTGATGAGCATGTTGATGCCTCAACCTTGGGTTTCTTGTCCACTTTCACACCTATTCAGCCTCCTACTACTATTTTCAATTTTTCCCAGTACCTTGCTAATACTATTCATGAACAGTTGGTCAAAATGCCTGAAGAAGGTGTCTTCAAGAATTCATTTGTCTTATTCCACATGTTTTTATACTTATAGTCCAAGAAATTTGCCATTAACCTCCAAAAGCTTGATGTTGAAGGTAACCCACATTCAGTTATCTTTTGGACTTCTTTAATCAAGAAGGATTCAATAGAATTGAGTTACACAGACTTCATTGACTCCTTTATCCATCCACTTGTCAACATGCTGAAAAACAATAGTCAACCAAGAGTAAGTGAGGAAATCAAAAAGGTCCTACAATTATTAGAGCATAGTAGGACAAGAGATTGGTACCTCTATCAGAACCATATAGAGATTAGGGTATATGGATCTAATCTTCTTCCATATAAGCTTCCCAAATACCTCCCAATGAGGTTATTTTCCCTTGAGTATATTAGGCAGATCCTTAATTCTGATGGAATCAATTTCTTGGCAGCCAAAAAGAAGACACAATTTAAGATAAAGAATCAAGTTGGTCCTCGTATTTGTAACAGTAGAGATGCAGGTCCACAAGAAGAAAAATTTTGCAAGAATTTAAGTTCAGTCAGAGTTTCCAGTGGTTTTATGATCCATTAGGAGTAATAATAAAGTTGAGAGTCAAATGTAAATTAACTCCTTATGTACATGACTCAAATCTAGATATTGAGAAATACTCCAATCAATCTGAATGGTTGGAGAACACTTTGAAAGAGTTGGAGAAACCAACAAAAACCAGCGCAATCATGCCGACTCCAGCCCAAGAAGATAAAAGCTCTAAAAGAGTCAGAGAAGAATGATCATATTCAACAAAAACTACAACTGAAACTAAATTCAAACTGATATATAGGAAGAAGCCAAAATAAAATATTTTAGAAGAAAAAGTAGAAATTATTGAAATAATTGATACTGTTGCAATGGTGAAATACAATGCTCCTCCTACAGTTTTTGAAGAAACACATCAACCTTCAACATCTAACACTAAGATGATTAAAAAACATCACAATGTTGAAGTATCTTCTTCCAGTAAACCAGTAGAGAAAGAGATGGATATTATGTAGAAGTATAAGGAGATCAAGAACAAGAATGAGGCCCTCAAGGTTGATACATATACTCAATACTGGAAACAGTCAACCAATGACCAAAGCAGATTACTTTCTTCTTTTGACTATAAAACTAGGAAGATGCATATGACCTTCGTACAACCCACAATGAAGCATCCCAAAACATCAACAGATTACAAAAAGACGTCATATGAAGTTCAGGCCCAGAATCTTCATCTTATTGACCAGATTGAATTTCACAAACAAGGTGGTGAAATGTTGTATTCTACAATGACAAACAAAGCCATGAGTGTACAGAAGTTTAAAAACACTCTAGGGAACATCAGAGATCAGCTCAAATTAGAAAAGGCATCCTCACATGCTAAGGACAACAGAATCAAATCACTGGAAGATTTGGTTATTGAAGTAGGATATGATCCAACAAATGTAAAAGTTGCAGATGAACTGGTAAAGAAGAAAAATTCAAACATTGCTAAATTAAAGAAACAACTCAAGCTACCTCCTACAGAACATCCACATGAAAAGGAAGTGTTAGAAGATGAAATCCAAAAATATGAGATGATGAATCTCATTCTTCAATTAACTGCCCAGATAAAAGAAGTGGAAATTGAGATGGGAAAATTAGTATAGGAGAAAAAGGCCAGATAAGAAGAAGTCCCTGTCACTGTTATTCCAGTAGTCACTACTGTTGTTCCTTCTACATTAGCATAATCATTATCCCCTTTAGTTCCAATTGCTACAACACTTCCTGTTACATCAACAACAACTTCAGCAACAGAGTCATCTACAACATCAACACAACCTATAGATGAGGCAGGTAAAATTGTGAAGGCAATGCAAGAAATGTATATTCAGACAAATTAAATCAACAAACTCAAATAATAGTTGAAAATTCTGGATGATGAAAAGAAAATAGTTCAGATTATGAACAAGAATGAAGTGCAGAAGACAAACAAGCTAAATGAGAAATTGCAGAAGCTAGAGAAAGAACTAACACTGAAAGAACCAATGGAACAAGTCAAGCAGCAGCTGTGGGCCAATATCATTGAATATTTCAATGATATTTTGTCATCCATTCACATTATCTATGAACAAAAAGATCTAATTAAAGCAACAGGTGAACCCATCCAAAAAATCAAAGAAGAATTTGGCAAGAAGCTAGAAGAGGCTCATGAAATCATGAAATTTCTTAATTCCAAGAATAAGTAGGAATTAGAAGAGATTGGAATTAGTGACAGGACATAAACCATCCTAGAAGTTAGGAAGGTGATTTCTAAAAAGAATTTTATGATACAACTAGAAGAGAAATGTCAAAACATGGAAGTTTCCATAACCAAGTTCATGATGAAGTTTGATATTTTAAGGCAGAAAGGCCTTCCAAATCCTCTAGTTATAAATAATAGGTTGATGAAACAAGAAGACTATGATAAGAAGATCAGAGAGGTGGCTAAGGAGCAAGCTAATGATTAAGCCATGCAGGGAATTCCAACGGGGAAAGTTCTCTACAAAAGCTTTGAGAACCTTTTTTACCTACAACATGAGGTAAAACACCTATTCATCAACAAGCCCACTTTTTCAAAGTAAACAGAGGCTGATGAAATATTCAGAAGGATGGTGAAAATTAAGTTACCAGATGCAAAGAATTGGGAAAAGTTAACTGATTTACTATAAAAGCCGTAAAGGTTAAAATAGATAAAACAAAGCATGTAGTTTTACAGTTACTGAACAACAATAACAATGAAATTTAAAGCAATAACAAACAAGTTACAGTCAAAGAGTATCAAAGATTAAAGTGTAACAGATGAAAGTCAAAAGGATAAAGTCAAATCAAAGTAAAATATGCCAATGTGAAAGACACTCAACAACAACTAGCGTTGAGCAAACAACAAAGAGAGAAATCAGCAAAAATATCAAAGACAACAACAAAAAATTCAATAAAAGCAGAGACAACTTGCATTAGTTAGATATCTATCTCTATCTTCTTGCATGAAGATATTTATTTTTCCATGAATAATTCCTAATTTGTTTTAGGATATTTTGTAAGAGTTTTTGTATAAATACTTCACATTTCAAAGTATTGAGTGTGGATGAATTGCTGAACATTTCTATAGTTGTACTATTCTGGGACCTGAAGGTGATTGTACCAATTTCAAGTCACCAAACTGGATTAAAGCAATAAAGAGATTATATTACAGGATTCATCTGTTGGGCCACTGCAATGAAGTACTTTCTATTTGTTCAATTGTTTCTTTCTGAAGTTTTCACACACTTGCAGGTTTTCTAAATCTAAATATATAATAGGAATATTATTTCAAAATATGTTTAAAAGCACTTTGTCTTGGACTGTTATGTAATTTTCATGTTTTCTGTTGATATCTAGATTAGGGAATTCTTAATTTCTCCCTAGTTTCGATTGACCTCTGCCTTTTCACTCATTATTTGGATTTGAGAACCCTTAATTGCTCTCTTACCCCGATTGAAACCATTTTCACTATCAGCCTAAGGATCTGAAGTTACTCAACTATCTTTCCCTGTGAATACTTCCCTTTAGAACCTTGATCCTACTCTATTTCTTGAAGCTTTGAATATATTAGCCCAATGGCAAGCATACCTACATCTATCTATCTGAGTAAGTAATTTCGCCACCAAACCAAATCAAAATCCAAAACCAATAAATCTTACATAACTAGCCTAAAATCAACTAAAACAAACAAAGATAAATCATATAGAGAGAGCACTCTCTAAGCATTAGGAAGGCTAGATCCTAAAGCTTAAAATTAGGTTTGTGGTTACCTCTAATATTCTTTAAGCCAAAAATATTAACAACCCTAATAATTATTGGAGTGATAACACATGCATGAAATTCGAGTTATGTAGAGAATTCGTAGGGCTTGTGATTAATACATAAATTCTCTTCTTGATAGCTACTTGGGGACTTGCTTGTGTGTTCTCTTCTTTAACTTAGTTAATCTTTCATCAAGTCAGTTATCAAAGTATCTTGTCAACAATGTAGAGACATAATTAATTTCACTTATAACTGAATGTCTTGGAACTGTAGTTAGGAAGGTAAATCTCTGATTTACCTTCCTTAATTTTTATCACTTTGAAATCACTGTCTTTGTGTATAAAACCAGAGATACTTTTTATCACTCTGATTTACCTTCCTTAAGTTTTATCACTATTATTGCTCCTCTTTTCCACGCTATATATCCTCCGTATTATCCACAAGACTTTCTCCTTTTTCCACATTATATATCCTCAGTCAGATCCTCAATTCGTTATCCTTCTTTCCATGCTATTTGACCACAAAAATAAATGTTGTTTTTCTTTCTAATGAACCGCAGAAACAATCATATATATATATGACTTGTCTGGCTATTAGGCCGACTATACTATAGGTAATTAGGCCGACTTGGTGGCTTGCAAATTAGGCCGACATGTAGTTTATTTCTCCAGCATATTACATCACATATATTCTCATATTGTTGTAGGTGTTTCCGCTATATATATCAAGCTTGTCTGCTAACACTTCTAGAGGGCTGATGAGAGCTTCTTTACATGGTCTTTGAGCATATTCATCTGAACTGAATCCTTCATGAATTTGACCCTTAATCCTATTTATACTTTAGAAGACATGAACCTAGTAGACATCAAGAAGAAGTCCATCTACATAAAATATTGCTCAAGAAACCCATGAGACAAAAATATATTTTTATTACCATAGTCTTCTTCTTTTCATAGTTACATAGTTAACATGAAGACCGACCTAGTTAAATTTCACAGCAAGTTACCCATTTGAGATTGGAGTTCAAGGAAAGTGTACTATCAGTTGTAGAATTTTCCAAGTTGTACATGTGGTGCATGTAGTCAAAGAAGGGCCTAAAGGAATTGTGCATTTATCAATGGGTAATTTCCCTAATTAATATGGGTTAATTACTCATCAAATAGTGCAATGAAATAGGAGCTTGGAGGCTAGGAAAATTGGTTAAGTGTTGGCCAAAGTCAGTCAGTCAAGCAAAGGATAGCAGATACAGGGGCAAGTTGTGCTCAAGATTGAGCAAGCATATTGTATTCATCCAAATTATTTGATTAATGCAATAAAGATAGAAAGGGGTTTTGATTAGTTTCTTTACCCTAGATAAATCTATGTGTATGTGTGTTAAATCATGATGCATGTTTTTTATATGTGTTCTCGATTGTGAATTTGCTTCCACATATGAGTAGAGTAGATTTAAGTCTTATGTTTTAGGTACATTACATGAGCAGTTTTGAATCTACATTAAAATTCTATATTGTACGAGAGCTAGATTTAAAGTAGAGAAGAGAATTTGAAGTTGTCATTATAGGAGGTTCAAATTCAAAGATCAATGTTATAGGTTTTCTTTAGGAATGAGAAGATGGATTTCAATGGACTCAGGCTTGAGTATATTTTAGAAGGAACAAAAAATTTCGTGGCATGGAAGATCCACATGGTGGCAGTATTGGATGAAAATGGGCTGCTAGAATACATCAAGATAGATGTAGCAAAACCCCAAGCATCTGATGCCCATGGTCTCTCTCAATGGAAGAAGGATGTATCTAAAGTGAGGAGAATCATATTGGAGAGCATTCAAAATCATATTTTCTTGAATCTCCATGGGAAAGAGACTATATTCGTGATGTGGAAAATACTAACATATTTTTTTTAGAACAATAGTGAGCACAGGATGTTGTCACTCAAGGACAAGATTCAAATTATTAAGATGCAAAAGAATGAAAAAAATCCGCAGTTCCTGAGCATGTTTACATAGTGTTGTGTTGAACTTGGTGGGGTCGGTGTTACTGTCCCTGAAGAAAATCTGGTAGCTTTGTCCCTATTGGGCCTTCCCAAGTCCTAACATAGTTATTGAGATTCGATAATTGGTATAGAGAAACAACCACAGTGGGAGCAGTTATGGTCTGATCTAGTGCAGGAATAAATAAGGTGGAACAACAGAGACGAGACTTCATCCAAGGTTGAGGAAGAAGAAAATTGTGCCTTTTTTGGAGAGTCAAAGGAAGGGAAAGGGAATAAATCCAAATCCAAGGGAGATTTTAGTCAAGGGGGGAAGAAGAAATACTTTTCCAAAATCAATTTCTTTCACTATCATGAGATGGGACACTATTCCATGAAGTTTCCACATAAGAAGGCAGGTAGGAAACCCTCAGGAGGAGCAACAGGTGAAACTTTGGATTCATAATTCAAATTGGACTTCACCCTCATTGCATGCATGGTAAGTATAATGACAGGTAGTGTGTGGTATCTAGATAGTGGTGCCTCATTCCATAAGATGGGAAACCGAGAATTTTTCAATGACTTGGAGGAGAAATACCTCCAGATGCACATCGATATGGGAGATGATGGGATTTATAACAAGATCAATATCATTACAGTTACTTTTCAGAGGGATTCTAGCTCCCATCTCAGACTCAAGAATGTGATGTTTGTTCTGGGTCTTGTTAGCACTTTGTAATTCCTCCAAACTGAGAAGAGGAACCCAAAGGTAACCACAAACCACTTTAAAACTGAAATCTAGCCCTTACATATTCAGAGAGGGCTCTCTTTATATGAATCTTCAGTCACTTGGATGACTGGTTGTCCTAGGTTTTAAGCTAGGTATTGAGATTAGAGAGGAATAGGTGTTGAAAAATGTAACTAGGTTGCTATTCATGATTGTCTATGTAATTATGAAAAGGAAAATATAATTAAGAGCCATGAAAATGGAAGAATATCCTCCAAGAAAATGCGGAAGAATGGCCTTCAAGATTTCCCATATTCAACGTTGAAGATAAGTCTAATTGCTACAAGGAATTCAGCCTACAAATCTGTGTGAAATTTGGCCTACAAAATTGTGTTGAAGTCGGCTTAATATTTGCTAGGAACAACTATTTATACCCCTATATATGCTGCGGTAAAAGACATAAAAATTGCGGATTTTTCTGAGGTTTCAATGAGATTAAGTACGGATCAAAAGGACAGGGTTTAGTGTGTATTAAAGACTACAGATTGCGAAATACTCTTAAGGGTATAAATTGCATAAAGTAACTGATGGTGTAGACTAAAGTTATAAGACTCTGGAAGTGACTGAAGGCTAGTTTGAGAAGATTACAGTGAGAATATGTACAAGGTTGAAGTACAGATATCGCAAGGGTTGTGATGAGTTCTGAGATGTAATGAAAGGAAGGTAAATCTATGATTTACCTTCCTATAATAAAAGTAATACTTCTGCGTAAAACATTTGTGTCCTGTACATTTTGGTAATTGACTTGATGAAAGATTAATTAAGAAGAATACATAAGAAAACAAGCTCACAAGTAATTATCAAGAAGAGAATTTATAACCCATCCAAATTCTAAACAATAGGTTTCTAAAATTTTTATGGCAGAGTTATAGAGATATCCATTGGGGATGGAGTCTAATTGATTAAAGTGATCAATAACTGGTTATGGAGCAAATCCATGACAAGGGCAAGGTAGATTTTTTTTTTGGATCTTTAAATTTGTTGTAGCATAGGGTAGAGGAATTGAGAATCACAACCCATTAAACATAATGCATCTATCAAGGATGAATTCTATTACTAACATTAGATGAAAAACATTGGTATTATTTGAAATGGAATGAAACAGGGCATCTATATCGGATGAATTACGTAACATATAATATTCATTCAAATAATGGAAATAAGAACATGTTCATGGATACCTAGAAAATAACACATAAATTCAG
The DNA here is from genome assembly GCA_034641835.2 of Pinus albicaulis. NCBI lineage: Eukaryota > Viridiplantae > Streptophyta > Pinopsida > Pinales > Pinaceae > Pinus > Pinus albicaulis. The sequence goes on along the minus strand of CM076578.1, from coordinate 195,845,814 downwards.
AAGAAATAACATCACCAGAAGCTATCGACACAAGAATCCTTGAGAAGAAAAGCTTCGTACTTTTGTACTGATCACTTGTATTAAAATTCCACAGTTTACAATATCTAAGAAAATATCTCTATTTTTACTCCCCAACCAACTTGTTTCACACTAAAATTCATGAAATATATACATTTATCTCATCCCTAGAGTAAGGAAGTCGAAATCCATCCTTTTCCCAAATATAGGAAGAGGTTACAATACTTTTGGAATAAAATATTTCAAAACATTGCCCATATCCTATTATTAGGGGTTTAGTTTTCGACTAACCAAAAATATGTTAACTGAAGAAAAAATCATGGGATTGGGTATAAAAATCTTTAAAATTCATCATCCAAATCAATTTGGAGTCAATTATGCCAAGTTTGAGATCCACCAAGTCGAATTCCAAAAAGTTCTAGAACTTTTTTAGCAAATTTGGCTTCGCAAAATTATGAAAATGGGTCTCAAAGTGACACATGTAATTCCAAAAATGTAGCAACTGTGTAAAAATTGAGATTGGTTTTTGTTATTTTATCCATTCTTGACAAAAACCTCTTTTTATTTTCAAAAATTTTCTTTGAGATGTTATAAAAGCGTGCCAAAAATTAATGACCGAAACAGGAAAAAAAATATAGAATTTGATTCTTTGAACAATATGCCTCAAAGGTAATTGCATATCTGCCAAACCATGATATTTGTGTAATATATGAATGATGTTTTTGTTATTTGGCCCATTATTGACAAAAAACTCTTCTTATTTTTTAAATTCATCTCAATTTGGTCAGAAACTAATCTTGACGTTGACCGCGAAAACAGTAAAAAACGCAGCAAAAACACAACAAGTTCATCCCTTATGAATTTTGAGACCTCCTTGAATTCTGAAAGGGTTTGTATAGGTGATGAATGATTCTTGGAACATCATATACCTATCAAAACATTGTTGATCATATTGCATTCTGCCTTTCTTGAAACATAAACTTTTAAAGGGAAAGCGCAATAATTGAGCACAACGAATTTGAATACGTTGAATGCATTCACAAGAATGAGGTTCGGATATCCAAAATGATTAAGTACAGTTTTCACAACTATGGAAAATTATTTCAAGAAGTATGGAGTATAATTTGAAGGTTAAACTAATGACTATGTAAAAGCACAACAAATTTATTGTGTTTTCTCCTTCCTTTAGTAAAAGTGTAACAACTTCTCTCGTTTCATATTTCAGATCATCCTCTGGAATTCTGAATTTGATATGCAGGTGAGAGAAATCCTTAGGATCATTAGACACTAGTTATATAACACCTATTAAAGCTATAAAACTCCATCTCTTCAAAATATGCACCTACAACAAAAGCGCATCAAATGTTTACTTACATAACTTGACTTGATATTCAGATATCTGACTAAGAAATATAGCTAATGGATGATGTTCTCAACCTTATAAACCTCATTTAAACCTCCATACATAATAAGGATTACAAATTTTTTTATCTCACACTCTTCACAAAAACAAAGGAGTTGATCTCTATGAGATCATAGCAACACTTTACAAATTGACCAAAATGATGAAAAGACTAAAGTTGACTTTGATTACTATAGCGTAGGACTGTAACAAGTCTAAAGAATAATTTTGTTTCTGTCATGGTGTTGGAAGACCATGGATACGATGTGATATTCATCAAAGGAAAGGCATTGTGTTGGCACATCTCCACGGTACAAGTGAAGCAGATTGGAGTTTGGGTGAAGAACCTCTACAAGTTTAATGTGGAAAATTGTGCTACTTTAAGAAAAAAGGTGGAGAAGGTGCAGAGCCAAGATGTCAGTGAATTGTGGCATATAATACATGGCCATTTTCACCATGCATCTTTGAAGATCATGCAACACATCAACACAAGCCTCCCCAAAAAATCACTAGAGAAGAGAGATACATTCAAAGGGTCTACCTTGGGGAAGTACACCAAATCCACCTTCAATGATCGGGATAATAGGGTGCATGCAATCCTTGAAATGATCCACTCTAATTTATATGGACCTTTATCGACAACCTCCACGACCAAGCACATGTATTATGTTATATTTGTAGATTATTTATCATGGAAGTGCTGGATTTTATTCATGCAGAAGAAATACCAGACATTCTCCATGTTTGTTGAATTTAAAGCACTTGTTGAGAAATAAATTGGTAGGAAAGTGAAGGCTCTTAGGATTAATAATGATGGTGAACATGTGTCGAATGAGTTTAAAAATTTATGTGCGAAGGAAGGCATTCGACAGAAGTTGACAACACCCCATAACCCAAAGTAGAATGGGGTCGCTGAAAGGAAGAAAAAAAGTATTGTGGGAGAAATAAGGGTGATGTTTCAAAGCCTACCACTGTACCTGTGGGTTGAAGCATGCAACACAATGATCTATTTTTAGGACGAGTCCTCATCGAATTTTTGGGATGAGTATGCCAGAAGAAGCCTTTTCAGGGAAGAAACCAAATGTGTCACACTTCAGGATATTTGGATCATCAATTTATTGTCATGTTTCCAAGGAATCAAGGAAAAAGCTATAGCCAACAACAGAGTTAGATATATTTGTGGGGTACATTGATACACCTCACAACTATAGGATGTACAAGCAATAACTAGTCTAGCGATCAAAGTTGGATTGGAAGCTACAACAAGAGCAACATAAGGAGAATAGGAAGCGCTTGGATCACAAGTAAGTTCCTCTATCTTTCTGTGTGTCTATTTACTCTTAGAGAAAGTGTCTGCAAAGTCTTTGATTTGTTGTTCTAAATGCATAGCACCACATTTAGGGAATGTGTTTTATCCGTAATTCATAATTCCACATAACAAATTGGCGACTCTGCTAGGGATTTTCCTTATCATTCCTGGTGTTTTTTCCTCTGCTTGTCCACCCAGTAGCAGCTACTATCAATCATTAGACTTTTGAATCAAATAATTTCATTAGAAGTGTGTTCAATAGCTTGAATTTTGAATCTCTGCTACGCCCAACACATTGTTGGTCAAGACACAGTGCTCTTCATAACACTGTCTCCTACTCAAGGGTGCTTTGCAACGCATTGTCTCACTTTAGAGACTGCGTTACCCCCTTAACCAATCAAATTCCCTTTGAATTTTTCATTTCCATCATACTCAGCCTTTTGTTTGTTGTGTTTTCAATTGTATAATGCCTCATAGAGACCAGTGAATTTGCTTGATTCTTCCTCCTTTGAAAAGTAAGTTTGTTCAATATATCTTTAAGTGTTTTTATTTATCATTGACAAATCAAATTCAAAGTATTTATTTCTGCACTAGATCCATTTGTTTTAGTAAAGGAAATTGTCGTTAAATTCTTCGTTTCCTGTAGGAAAAATTGTAGTTCCATTCTTCGTTTTTCTTAAAATAGAAATTGCTGTTAAATTCATCGTTTCTCAAAGAAGAAAGAATTTGTTTTTTGTTGATTTGATGCATATATTTTACTTTTTGCATTCACATTAAGGGGACTGAAAAGAAAAAATTGCATTTGCATATAGTGAATTGTGTGTTTTTCATAGGAACAAGTTAGGAAAGTTGCATATTAGTTTGTACTCTTTTTGTTTTCTCTCAAAACTTATTTCTCTTTCCCTTTGTAGCTAGGATTTTCACTGAAAAGCTAAAATTGAAAAGTTTACTTATCATTTTAGTTTGCATCTTAGGAATTTCCATCACATCATTGCGGTGAACCTTGAAAGGAAAAACGATAAACAAGATCAACTTAAAATTTACATCAATTTACCCAAAAAAGCATTGGAACCATAACGATGACATTTAGAAGGTCTAGGCTAGAGACGTGTTCTGGCATCGTAAAACATAGCAGATGTCATTAATGATCTACAATACATTCCGAGTGTGATACCTCACTCCACGTACGTAATTATATCATAGCTCGTCCACATACCTTAGGGTATATTGGGCCGTGTTATAGTACGAAAAGTATAAAGGGGTGCTCTCACTCTGTGGTTTCGCATTAGACAATGCTAAAATGGACTTGGGCCTCCACGTACCTTTGGGTATATTTGGGAGGAAAATTTTAGGTTGCTATCCATCCATAGTGAATTGAGTTGGCCGCTTTGTAAATTGTGATACACTGAACACAACATTCGGGGAGATTGCCTGCCCATACTTCTTGGTTCGCCAGGAGGTATTCTATAGTTCACAGTTTCTTTGTAAAATTTTTGCCTAACATTACCATTTTATTTTGTTTATTTTTTTTTGGTCATAAAATAAATCAGTCATCATGGAAGAAGAAAATCCCTTTCCCTATCGTTCACGTAGAATTGCATTGAAACCACCTTTACCATTGGAAGCCACTTCTAGTCGGCGAAGGCGACATCGCTCTACCAAAACTAGTACCATCAGTACCTCTAGTGAAGCATCATCTTCACATATGACAGAGTCGACACAAGTTGTTTCTACAAATCCTGGTTTGTCTACTGTTGTCAAGATAGAGTCCTCACAGTTAGCCATGGTCACGATTCATCCAATCAGTGAGACCATACCTCCCAAACCCGACGTTGTTCAAGTGGAAGTTGATCGAGATCCTGTCTCTTTTTTTCCAGAACATCTGCATCCCGAAGTCAAAATACCAAAAGTTGTTCCTGTATCGATTGCCCCACAATCTATTGTAGCCATTGAGTCTCCCATATCGCACAGTCAACCTCCTGAAATATACTTTGGGCCTGACGGAAAAATCCTTCCACCTAGTTTAATTTCGATTGAAGAAATACCACAAGACAAAACACCTTTAACTCCAACTCATTTTGGGGTGGAGCTTTACCTGTACGAGTCTTTTCCTCAATCACTTGCCTTTGTTTTTTTTTATCCTACACCTATTCAAATTCCCGTCGATCCAATAGTGTATACATTTGGTAAAGTAACCATGCCTGAACCAACATCTTTGGTTGGACCATTTGTTCCAATTGCGGCAGCACCTACTCTCGCTACCTCGTCAATGTTCACAACTTCACCAGAGTCATACTTACATGGTGGCCCTATGGTCCCATCAGGTTATAAATCTTTATCTAGAATTTTCTCTGGTGCATCTTCAAATCCATGGACTTCACCAATTTCATCACTTGGTATTCTAATTGGTAAACCTATAGTGAGTACTGAATGGATTGATCCTTTATATCCATCATCAAGGCAATATCAAGCTGGTCCATCTGGGTATATTCCATCTAGTACCATCTCAACTGGACTCCCTGCATTTGGAGAAAAAATATTTTCTATCTTATTATACTCCTCATGTTGGGGGGAAACCTATGGTCACCCACTTTGACAGTACTCCGACGTTATTTGGTCATCCTAATGTCGAAATGAAACAGTTTGTAAATGACACTCCACTCTGCCTATCCAACCACAAACGGTTGTACACGTATCAACTAGTTCAACCTGTTGCACCCACATCAATTCCACTTGTTAATACATATTTACCCCTATTAGAGACTCAAACTGTGGTATCTCAACCATCTCAGGTAGGTCCTTCAACTCAATACTATCAAGTATTGGGCCCTCAAAATCCAACTCCTTCGGCTGGTTTACAACAACCACCTATATCTGGAATCACTTATTCACAAGATTTATTACCATATTATGGGATGTCGCAGCCACAACCAGGTTATACTTATCCTCAAGAGAATCCAACTTATCCTAATGTGGGTTATAGCATTGGTGGATAGACCCCTTGGCAACCACAAGAATAAATGCCACAACCTTCATTTCAACAAGTATCGTACCCAAGTTTTGGTCAATAGAATCCTCAAGCATTTTCCTATAAAAACAACCCCTATCTGGGTTACTAGCAACAGATTCCTTATGCTGGTGCTCAAAGGCCTGTTGCTCAAGAAATTCCATCATACCCTAATTATGCTCAACCTGACCTCAATCGACAGTTTCCCTTTGTTTCAACTTTAGAGTTACCAGATTTAAACTGACTCAGCAATGACCCAATCAACTATGCTCCTTGGTGGCCGGTGATACCTCATAAATTACCCTCGGATATTTCTAAGTTGAATGGAAACCCTTGGGAATACCCTTCGACTCATGTTATGACTTATAATTTGTGGTGTTCATCAAACTCTCTGAATGATGAATCTGTTTGACTACGTCTTTTCCAGCATACGCTTACTGGTCCAGCCTCAAAATGGTACATTGAGTTACCTAGAGCTTCTTCTGATAATTTCACTACCCTAGCTACTACCTTTTTAACTCACTTCTAGTTACCCATACGATATGAAACTGGAACAGAAATCTTGACTAACTTTAAAAAGACTAATGCTACTCACATTTTTGATCATATTCATGAGTGGCGTCGTCATAGTAGAATGGTTAAGACATTTGTTCCTGATCAGCTCCTTGTTGAGTGGTTCATTAAGTCCCTGTTACCATATATAACTGAGGATGTGGCTAAGGAAAATTTCATCACTGAATATAAGGCCATTTCTCATGCCCATTGTTTAGACTTGATTTATACTCATTCTGGCACGCTCTATGAGAAAATTCCTAACGCGCAAAGATCAAATTTTACTGCAGTTCCTCCTCCATCAAAGGAATCTCATGCCAGAGACAGTATGATCAGTGTTGCAAGCACACATCACACTACTGCATATGATCCTGTGCTTTCTTCCAAAATCCATGTCATGTCATATGATAAAGGAAAAAGTGACAAGCAACCCGGAAGTAAGAAAAAAGGGAAATAAAAGAAAAAGCAAACTTCTACCCCACAGAAAAGATTAGCTGATCAATTGTCTCGAAATTGGAAGCCTCGTTACCCTTGCATAATCTGTAATGAGGAACACTTTGTTCAGGATTTTCCTCACCACACTGAAGTCTCAAAAATGGTTAAGACCTCACATGCGTCAGCTATGTTGACAGACCCGTTTCTGAATCTAGACACAAATTTGGTTGCTATGGATCCAAATTCTAGTTCCCAAGTGCTTATATTTTCTGTCACGAAGCCATCGATATATGTTTTGGTGTCAACGTGTAATAAATATTACGGTAGTAAAGCCACTGATCAAACTGCTACCAAAACAATGAATTTTTCTACGGAATCGGTACCGCCACCTGTTGTTCCTGAATTGACAATCAAGCCACCAAAGGGAGTCATTCATAAATTGACATTTAATCCTCAAGCCAAAGCTGCTCAGAATTATAATATAGTTGAATATTTGGCTCAATCCCCTTCATCCATGTTAGTGCTTGAGGTGCTAGAAAATTGTCCCTCCCAGAAACAGGCTTTGTTGTCAGAAATTGGTGGAATTTATCCGACTGATTCTAATCTTGTAGTCTTTAATCATACGGGCTATGTGCGGCAATTACCAGCAAAATTGGCATTCTCCATCCAAGTAAATGTTCTCAATCACCTTGTTCATCGTACTATTATTTATGAGGGAGCATATACGTGCATTATGTCTCTATATTTTTGTAATTCACTTAGCTCGCCGCGCCTATCTCAATCGCCAACGACGTTGAAAGCCTTCGACGGACGTACATATAAGCCTTGTGGTATTATCAATAACCTGCATGTTGAACTAGGGGGGAAAAATAGTGAATGTTGAAGTTGAGGTTTTTGACAGACCCCTTGACTACAATATTTTACTTGGAAGGCCATGGGTATATGCTATGACTACGATCATCTCTACATATTTTAGAATGATCTCCTTTCCACATAAAGGTGCTAACACAATCATCAATCAGTTATCCTTCTTTGCCTCTAGTTCCCAGGTAACTGGAAGTGTTCCATTAGTTCACACACCCCAACTCGTATTTCAAAACGTTAGTGTAGGACTCTTAAAAGATTCCACTCTCATGGGAACCTTTGCATTACCGCCGCCTGTGACGTCGACAGGAATTGCAAGTATAGAGACCTGCTACATGATCTCTTCCACTCCATCTGGCTTAAGGAAGAGTACAGGTGATTCTGAAATTGTTATGTTGGATGAGTTTATGTCACCTAGCCCTATTGAGCTGGCATAGAAATCAATCTATCTATCTTGGGTGGCGAATCTGAAATCATCGTCGCCGATTGTTTGGGTTGACCGTTCATTAGATTTTGGTACCCCATTTGATCCTTTTTCCTCAACTTTCTTGACAGATGAGAATATTTTGGAAACCATGATGTTGGAAGGAGAACCATGGGAAGATTATCATCATCGTTCCCATCTTCCTGATTATGAAGAAAATAATCTTAGTGAACTTTATCCCCCCGTCGATCAAAAATTTCTTTTCGAATTCTTTTCCAATTGATGCAATCGATTCCGAGCGAAATTTGTCAAATATTGAAGAAACCATTTCTATCGATATTTCAACCAAACCCGGCATTGTAGAAAACATTCATGTCGGCGTGTCTTGTTCTCCATCATAACTCAAAACATATCGCTCTCTCTCTCATGAATTTCATGATGTATTCGATTGGTATTACGAGGAAATGCTAGGCATAGATACCAGTATTGTTGAACATATTATTAATATGTACCCCAATGTCAAGCCGTTACGTCAACGGCTTCATCTTGTTCATCCAAAGAAGACCGCTGCCATTAAAGAAGAAGTTAAAAAACTTTTGTGTGTTGGTTTCTTTTACCCTCTTCCACTAATTGAGTGGGTTTCCAACATCGTTCCTGTCATGAAAAAACAAGGAACCATTAGAGTGTGTGTCGATCATCATAATGTCAATCTTGTTTGTCCAAAAGACAACTATCCTACTCCCTTTATCGACCAGATTATTGACGATTATTCTGGATGCGAAATCTTTTCGTTCATGGATGGATTTTTTGGCTATAATCAAATCAATATCCACCCAGAGGACCAATATAAGACAACATTCATCTGTCCCTGGGACACATTTTCTTATAGGAAACTCCTGTTTGGTTTAAATAATGCTAGGGAAAATTTTCAGAGAGAAATGGATTATTCTTTCAATGACATCAAGAACATTGTTCAAACCTATCTAGACGATTTACCCATGCATTCACGAAGTTGGACTGATCACCCGATGCATTTGAGAGCTATATTTTTACGCTGCCGACACTACAAAATATGCCTCAATCCACGTAAATGTGTGTTTTGTGTTGGTTCTGGTCATTTGCTAGGATTTGTCGTCTCAAAAGAAGGAATTCAAATAGACCCATTGAAGGTCCAGGCCATTCTTGATTTTCCTGCGCCATCAAATTTGATTCAGTTATAGAAACTTCAAGGAAAGGTTAAATTCCTAAGGAGGTTCATACCCAACTAAGCCGAAATGGCTAAAGGATTTACTCGGTTCTTGAAAAAGGGGATTCCCTTCCATTGGGACCAAGTTGCGCAAGATTCTTTTGATGGTGTTAAGGATACTCTTGTCCGAGCATCATTAATGTATCCCCCCAATTATTAGAGTGATTATTTCTTATATATTGCTGTGGCTGATATGACCATTGCTATGGTATTGGTCCAAGTAGAAAATGGGATAGAACATCCGATATATTATTTGAGTCGTAATCTCAATGATACAGAAGTGAATTTTTTGTACGTAGAAAAGCTTGCCTTGGTGGCTGTCCAAGATGTCCAAATATTTCGCCACTATATCTTGTTCCAAAAGACCATTGTCATTTTGGATTGCAACCCCATGACTTTTGTAGGAATTTTCAAAATGGATTTTCATTTTGTAGGAATTTGATTTGGAATTCATCAAATCGAAGTCAAAGAAATATTAGTTTTGGTTGAGCTTATGTGTGACCTTCCATATGATTGTGTTGCTACTACGTCGGAACCATCTATTACTGATGAGTCTTTGTTTCTGATCGGATCATATCATCCTTAGTATGGGGATTTTAACTCTAAACCCAGAATTTTCAGCCTGATACCTCTCGCTCTAACTAGCGATGTATTCGATAGCAAGCCACAGATTATCTGATTGTCGGAAATACACTTTATCATTGTGGTGTCGATACAATTTTAAGAAGGTGCCTCACTCATGAGGAGGCCGAAAATGTTTTAAATGATTGTCATGTTGGGGCTTGTGGTGGACACTTGTCTGGATACGCAACCGCGCAGAAGATACTCTGTGTCGGTTACTTTTGGTCTACGATATTTCGTGGTTGCATCCTCACAATTATAAGTTTTCATGCATGCAAGATATTTGATCATAAAATCCACAAACCGCCAACACCAATGAATCCTGTTGTCTCTATGGGACCATTTTTGAAATGTAGAATTGAATTCATCACTTGTAACCCTCGTTCGTCTGGGGGGCATGGTTATATTATTGTCGCAGTAGACTACTTTACCAAGTGGGCCGAAGCGATGCCTACATTCAACAACACAGGACAAATAGTTGCATTGTTTTTCTTTAATCATGTCATTGCACTGTTTGGAGTCCCACAGGCTATAGTTACAGATCATGGTAAGAATTTTCATAATCACATGATGACTGAGTTGACTACCAAGTTAGGACTGTCACATGATAGTTCTACTCCTTATTATCCACAATCAAATGGACAAGTTGAAGCTATTAACAAGATTCTTAAATGAATGCTTCAACAAATGATAGGAGTTCATAAATGAAACTGGCATTTGATCCTGTACTCGCCCTTGTGGGCATACCAAACCTTAGTGAGAAACGCAACTGGATTTACCCCCTTTTTATTGGTGTATGGTCTGGAAGCTATCTTACCAATCCAATGTGAAATACAGTCATTAAAACTTGCAATCGACTTGTTACCTAACACCTCAAATAAAGAAGCACATCCTTTTAACCTCATCCATCTTGATGAAACACGTCGTGAAGCCCAATTGGTCAACGAAGCACATAAGAGACATATAAAAGCGTAATTCGACAAGAATGTCCAGCCTCGCATTTTCTCAGAGGGCGACTTGGTCCTTCTTTATTATAAAAAAGCTGATGTAATAGGTACAGGGAAATTTGAGCCATTATGGCATGGCCCCTATGTTGTCAAAAGAGTTCTTGCTAAGGGTGCCTACGAGTTACTAGATTATGATGGAATTCCATTGGCGTAGCCCCAGAACTGGTTGTGTCTGAAATGTTACTATGCTTAATCATGAGTGTAGTAATTTTTTTGTATTATATTGTATATATAATCTGTTGATTTGCATTCATTGTCTTAGTTTGTTTTTTAGAGTTTTCTTGACGTTATTAATCCTATTTACATTTCATCCTAGAGGTCTGAATCTTTGAAACCATTTGTTGGGTATGTTGATGGTGCTAGTCGTAGTCATAGGGTCTTCACTAAGAGAGCAATACCTTAAAACGTGGGTTCATATTGGGGGATATGTATTGAGGAAAAAATTCCATAATATATTGGGGGATATATAGGGGGTAAAGGGTTTTTATATTGGCAATTATAAAAAATGGAGCTCAAAGTTAATGAAAAAATATAAAGGGTTATAAAAAATGTTAATGAAAAAATGCATGCCTACTATATTTAGTGGAAGTAGGGGTTTTTAAAATTGGGAAGGTGTATTGGGTTCATATTGGTAGGGGATTAAAGAATGTGATTTTTAGGGGTATTTTCCAATATTTATTCAATTTAAGGGTATTGTTTAAAATTCCATGAACGCACGTGATAAATTAGAGGTTCATTGAGTTAAGACCCTGTGGTCGTAGTATGCAGAATCTATCCTCTGTAGCGTGGGCTATTTTCGCTCCAAACAACGAGTTAGTGAGTTTTCAAGGGATTTGTATCGATATATCGACAAACAATATTGCTGAGAATAACGCGTTGATCGAACTTCTCTTTGATGCCATTTCATTTGGTATTAACCGCATCATCATAAGGTTAGACTCACAACTTGTGGTATTACAACTTACTAGCATTTATATTGTTAGAAAACCAACACTGCATCGTATGGTCCTAAGAGTTCGACTTTTGGAAAGACACTTTGAATTTATTCAATATCAGCACATTTCCAGAAACTTGACACATTTACCGATTATTTAGCAAATTATGTTGTAAACAGAAATTTGCAACACATGTAAAGATACATTCACATAATTGAATAGGATTGCGAAATAAACATAGGAAAACACTGAAATCAAATAGATAGATAGTTATAGGTTTTTACAAAAATTTGTGCCCAAGACACATTGGTCATCTGACCTCAAAATGTATGCAACATGTCAAAAGTAAAATAGTGATGCTCATGGTAGCATGCTATCGATCTATGTAATATTTGTTGAGATTCAACAAGATGATGAGCTTATTGAAAAGAGTCACCTTCACTAAGTGGGCCCACAGGCTATTTTTGGCGCAAGTCCATTTTTAAACTATGTCTATTTTTAGACATGTCGATCATATTTCAGAAGTTGCAGGATGCTATTTGTGGATGGTTGATCAAGTTGGAAAAATAGATGAAATTCTATTTTTAGAATATTGGGCGAAGTCTATTTATAGATCGTCAATCTAAAAATAGATGCATGTCGATTATTATTAGCTCTCAATAAAAATCAGACTCTAAACAACAACTTATTCTCTTGGAGCACTTTCGTTTAGTGCACAGATGTGGCACAGCAGCTGATAGAAGGAATTACACTATTCCTGAGGGTTTACTGGAGCTAATGCATGGAGGACTTAGTTAGAACTCAAGTGGCAGAGTTATGACATAGTTGGAAGAAGTAGTTATGGAGTTGTATTAAGTTTAACTCAGTTAGACTCAGTTGAGCTAGTTATATCTAGTCTAACTGAATGATACACTATTGAGAGTGGAGTGAATTAATTAGTTAATTAATTCAAAAATAACAACTCATTAATCAACTAAAAATACATCCGTTAACTACAGTGCATGGAAGTTTCAGTGGAGACCAGTGGAGAGATAGGTGAAAGGGCAAGATAAACTATCTGTTGTGACTATTAGTGATGCATTGATTTCATCCAACACACAGTGGAGATGCCAATGAGGATTGCGCAGTCAATCCAAGAGTAATTCAAATTCATTCAGAGCTATTATTCAGTAGAAATTGCACATTGGAGGTAGGCTAGCAGGTGGCAAAGATCGGTGCATGGATTTGCAAGATTAGGCCTATATAGTGTATGACGATTGTACTGTACTGATAGCTTGTGATAAGCTTTGTATGTTTGTATGAGATTTTCATATGATCTCCATGTTACATAATATATAGTTGGGGTTTTCAGCTTCAAGCTTTCCCGGTTAAAAAATGTGTTATGTGCGATTGATAATTTTTGTTTATGGTTCACATGTGTGTGCAATTAATTTTTCCGCAAAAGATTAACAAGTGGAATAGATTCAGTATCTTGCATAAAGTTAAATAGTGTGATATCAGGTGGATCTTGGACATATGCATGCTTAGTACATATAATTTCTACATGGTATCTTTCAATGGGTTGAGATTGGAGTATTCCCTTGATGGGAGCTTGAATTACATAGCCTAGAAGGATAGGATGGAGGCGGTGCTGGAGGATAATGGGCTGAAGGAGTTCATCGATAGCGATGTTCCTAAGCCGGGATCTAGCGATGCTGCATTACTTGATGCATGGCAAAAGAAGAGTGCAAAGACGAGGAGGATTCTGTTGGAAGGTGTGAAGGACCACATTGTGTCCAGCCTTTACGGGAAAGCCACTCCATTCTTAATGTGGAAGGCTTTGACAGACTTGTTCCAAAGCAGAAGTGACCAGAGGAAGTTGGCGCTTAAAGACAAGCTCAAAAAAATAAAAATGGAGAAAGGCGATAATATTCCAAAATACCTCACGAAGTTTGTCCACTACAAGGATGAGCTGGGAAGTGTGGGGGTTACTGTTGATGAAGAAGACTTGGTGAGATTGGCTCTCCTTGGGCTTCTGAAGATTTGGCATAGCTACGAAGACTCTGTCAATGGATAGGAGAAACTGCCAGGATGGGAGTGACTTTGGTCGGATCTTGTGTAGGAGGAGATAAGGTGAGGTACCAGGGATGGATCTTCATCGAAGAATGAAGATGAAGAGAATTGTGCTTTGGCTGCCAAACCAGGGAAAGGGAAGGGGAAGAAAAATACTTCTGAATCTGGTGCGAAAGGAAAGAAGAAGGATTTGTCAAAATTGAAGTGTTTTCACTGTCACGAGCATGGAAATTTCGCCACTAACTATCCACAGAAGAAGAGGAATAAGCAGGCTGCTAGATCTGCAGCTAGAGAGGCCTTAGCCTCACAATTTAAGCTAGATTTTTCTTTGATCGCATGCTTGGTTTCAAGCTGCATAGGATCGGTGTGGTATCTTAACAGTGGTGCGTCTTTCCATATGACGGGAGACAAAGAGTTGTTTAGTGACTTGGAGGAGAAGGACCTCCAAATGCATATAGAGATGGGCGATGATGGTTGGTATAGTGCGACTGGAATTGGGACCATTACCTTTGAGAGGGAGTCTGGTAATCCATTCTTGTTGAAGAATGTCATGCATGTTCCAGGTCTGAAGAAGAACTTGGTCTCAGCCGCAATGCTGGAAGACAGGGGTTATGATGTTGTTTTCAGTGAGGGAAAAGCTTTCCTTCAACATAAAACAATGGGTCAAACCAAGAAGATAGGGGTTCGAATTAAGAATCTCTATAAGCTGGAGGTAGATGGCTGCGCTGCAATGGTGGGAAAATCAGAAGAAGTGGTGAGCCGGGATGAGGGTGAATTATGGCACAGGAGATTGGGCCATCTTCACCATGGCGCTTTGAAAATTTTGCAGCAAATTTCTACTGGACTTCCCAAGGGTACTCCTGCGCAGTCAGATCAGTGAAAAGGATGTACAATGGGTAAGTTTGTGAAGACCACCTTTCATGAGAAGGAGAACCATGCTTCGGTGATCCTGGATAGAATTCACACAGACGTGTGTGGACCATTCTCGATTGCTTCAACAACGAAACATAGGTTTTATGTGATATTTGTTGATGAATTTTCTCATAGATGTTGGATCTTCTTCATGTAGAAGAAGAGTGAAACATTCTCAAAGTTCTGTGAGTTCAAGGAATTGGTGGAGAAGGAGTCGGGGAAGCAAGTGAAATCTCTAAGGAGCGATAATGGTGGTGAATACATCTCTGGCGAATTCAAAGACTTCTGTAGTAAAGAAGGAATTTGAAGAGAACTCATAGCGCTTCATAATCCACAAAAAAATGGGGTCGCGGAGAGAAAGAACAGAACGATCGTGGGTGCTGCACAAGTGATGCTGCATGATCAGGGCCTATCGATGCAATTTTGGGCGAAAGCATGCAACACTGCAGTTTATGTGCAAAACCGTTGTCCTCATAGAGTACTTGGCATGAGTACACCCGACGAAGATTTTACTGGTAATAAGCCTGATATTTCTCATTTGAAGATTTTTGGCTCACCAATTTACATTCATGTGACGAAGGATGCCAGGAAGAAGTTGGAGCCGACTTCAGAAGTTGGGATATTTGTGGGGTACACAAAAACACCCCATAACTATCGTGTGTATTTTCCAAACACTCGGATGACTGTTATGCGACGGGATATAAAATTCAATGAGGTGAAAGCCATGCAGTTGTCACATGAGAGGGAGCTACACTTGCATGTGGAAGAGGAATTTATTGTTCCCAAAGATGAGCCTCTGGATGTGGATCAGCCACAGGAGGAGATTCATGGAGTGGAGGAGTCCACTCATGCAGAACCAAACATCAGACAAGGCAGGAAGCGTACCACAGAAGCTGAGAGACTGAAGGTGGATGCGGCACATAATGTAGGAGTCCCTACATCACAGTGCAGACAAAGACAGCCACCTAACCGATAGACTGGATACATGGCTCTTATGAGCAAGTGTATTGTGACAGAGCCATATTCTTTTGAAGAAGCAACACAGGAGTCCACATGGGTAGATGCCATGGTGGAGGAGTATGACTCCATTGTCAGAAATAGTGCTTGGGAGATTGTTCCAAGGCCAGTGGGAAAATCAGTTATAGGATCAAGATGGATCTACAAGGTAAAGCAAGCTGCTGATGGGAGTGTCAAGAAGTATAAGGAAATATTTGTTGCCCGGGGCTTCTCACAGATTGAGGGGATTGACTATGAGGAAACTTTTGCACCTGTCACACAATATTATTCCATACAGACCATGCTTGCTCTCTCAGTGTAGATGGGTTGGCACATTCATTAGATGGATGTGAAGACTACGTTCCTTAATGGGATCATTGAGGAAGAGGTGTACATTGAGCAGCCTGAAGGATTTGAGATCTTCAACAGTGATTCGCATGTGTGCAGACTCAAAAGAGCGTTGTATGGGCTGAAACAAGCACCCCCGTGCTCGGTACACTCGTATCGACAACTATTTCACCGGACTTGGCTTCACCTGTAGGTGAGGCGGATGCAAACCCGTACTCGCATTGTGGTTGAGGGTGTTTTAACTATTGTACTTTATGTTGATGATTTGATACTAACAGGTGATGAGCAATTGATACACTCATGCAAGGCTGATCTTGCAAAGGAGTCTAAGATGAAGGATTTAGGCCTCCTTCATTATTTCCTTGGATTGGAAATATGGCAGCGAGAAGGTGAACTATTTGTGTCTCAAGGCAAGTATGCCCAGGAGATACTGGAGAAGTTTCACATGCAAGGCTGTAAGCCTATCGACTCTCCTCTTCTAGGAAATTTGAAGAAAGAGGATGCTACATCGGTAGAGGTAGTGGATGCCACTGTTTATTGAGAGTTGGTGGGTTCGCTCATGTATTTATTCAATACAAGACCGAACATATGCTATGTGGTGAACCAGCTTTCACAAGCGATGGTTAAGCCTACCAAACTCTTTTTGAAGGCAGGCAAGCATGTCCTGAAATGTCTCAGGGGCACATCTGAGTATGTTTTATGGTACAGACAGACGAATGAGGTGAAGTTGCATGGCTTCACGGTTGCAGATTCGGCAGGAATCCCAATAGACAGAAAGAGCACATCAGGAGGGATTTTCAGTATCAGATCTACGGCAGTTTCTTGGTATAGTAGGAATCAAATATCCATGGCACTCAGTTCAACAGAAGTAGAATACATGGCAGCAAGTTTAGTTGCATGTCAGGCTATCTGGATGAGGAAGATTCTGGTTGGTTTGTGTTAGTATGAATTCTTCGTCGAAGTGTACGAAAAAGAACCACTTTAGCTACGCATAACTAATAGCCCTAACAACAATAAAGGCTACAAAACATCTTCAGATCTGCAATTAGTAGTTAAAGTGCTGCAACAAACAGATCTATAAATGGAAAGATATTAAGAAGAAAAGTAAAGAGTTTGCTCCATGCATCCAACATACAAGACAAGAACACGATTTTTGAATGAATTTTTATATTACAGGGCACCTGGGAGGAAACAAGAAGGTGTATCCAGATCTCCTCAATGGGATGGGTTCTTTGTAGTCCTCAGCACTTCAGATCTAAGCTTTCTCTCTCATGTAGATGTAGAAAACCCAATGTAGAAGGTAGAGCTCAATGGGAGCAACAATGGCAGAAAATGAGACCGAGTGTATAGATCCAGAGTGATCTAGTATGCAACAAAAGGTGAAGAATGAAGGGGAAAACCCTCTTATTTATAACAAAATATTGGGTCATTCTAGATCTTGGTGCATGATTAAAATAATGTTAACCAAATCTAGATCCACCTCTATGGAATATTTTATTATTATTTGTTGGAGGGAAAGGGACTTTGACTTGGGTCAAAATCCTTTGATTAGTGAAGAATAAATAAATAAATGATTTATTTATCCTTTTAAGGAAGTGGTTGAGATATAATCAAATAAATAATGATTTATTTAATTAATAGTGGTTGATTTGGTCATATTTAACAAGGAATATTATTTAAATAATTATTCCTAGAAAATAATAAGATAACTATGGGTGTATCTCATTAATTTCTTTGTTTTTGGGTTAAACATGACCGGGAATAATAATTAAATTGTGGTTTAATTAATTATTCCTTTTGGGGTTTCCTTAATTAACATAGTGAAAGCAGTTTTACTTGGGGTAAAACTGGTCTTACATGGTGTACTCGGGTCCATCTAATAATAAAAGGTGAGATGACCAAAAAATGGTGTAACAGTTTGTTCGGTTCACATTTATATCCCACGGTGATTCATTGTGATAATAAAAGTTGCATTAAACTCTCGATTAATACTGTGTTTCATGATAGATCTAAAAATAATAATATCCGGTATCATCATATCATAGAATCTGTGCAGCAGAAGATCATGTTGCTTCAGTTCATTCCCACGGAGGATTAGGATGCAGATATTCTGACGAAGGCGCTCACCAGGAGAAAATTAAAATACCATAGAGGCAGGATCGGGGTGAAGGATAATCCCTATCTTGTTGAGAGGGAGTGTTGAGATGCAACAAGATGATGAGCATAGTGAAAAGAGTCGCCTTCACTAAGTGGGCCCGCAGGCTATTTTTGGCGCAAGTCTATTTTTAGACTATGTCTATTTTTAGACATGTCAATCATATTTCAGAAGTTGTAGGATGATATTTGTGGATGGTTGATCAAGTTGTATAAATATATGAAATTCTATTTTTAGAATATTGGGCGAAGTCTATTTATAGATCATCAATCTAAAAATAGATGCATGTCAATTATTATTAGCTCTTAATAATAATCAGACTCTAAACAACAACTTATTCTCTTGGAGCACTTCAGTTCAGTGCACAGATGTGGCATAGAAGTTGACATAAGGAATTACGCTATTCCTGAGGGTTTATTGGAGCTAATGCATGGAGGAATTAGTTAGAACTCAAGTGGCAGAATTATGACACAGTTGGAAGAAGTAGTTATGGAGTTGTATTAAGTTTAACTCAGTTAGACTCAGTTGAGCTAGTTGTTTCTAGTCTAACTGGATGATACACTAGTGAGAGTGGAGTGAATTAATTAGTTAATTAATTCACAAATAATAACTTATTAATCAATTGAACAATACATCAGTTAACTACAGTGCATGGCAGTTTCAGTGGAGACCAGTGGAGAGATAGGTGAAAGGGCAAGATAGACTATCTGTTGTGACTATTAGTGATGCATTGATTACATCCAACACACAATGGAGATGCCAATGAGGATTTCATAGTCAATCCAAGAGTAATTCAAATTCCTTCAGAGCTATTCTTTAGCAGAGATTGTGCAATGGAGGCAGGCTAGCAGGTGGCAAAGATCGGTGCATGGATTTGCAAGATTAGGCCTGTATAGTGTATGACGATTGTATTGTACTGATAGCTTGTGATAAGCTTTGTATGTTTGTATGAGATTGTCATAGGATATACATGTTACATAATATATAGTGGAGTGACCAACCCTATGATTTACTAGATAAGCGCTAGGCTTTACATTTTTTTTTTTTTTTAAATAAGTAACAAGGAAGTGAAACCATAATCATTCAAGTTTGAAACTCAATAAAATTAAATCAAGTACATCACGTCCATAAATTTAACTTCATAACACATACATATATTTAACTTGATTATAGGCACAATGAAATCATCATAATTAAAAACAATATAACTAACACATGTATCATTCACCCTTAGACGAGAACCAAACTTGACTTGCCGCTGCTTGAGCTCCTTTGTTGTCATCTACCTCCAAGCTTGAATGTTTTCATGCTTAGTCTGAATGTAATGACCCACTGGTTGACCTCCCAGCCTACTCCTTGGGTACTCTCCTTCCCCGTGGACCCCCGAGCTACAATGGGGTTATACAACAAAGGAATGTGCTAGCTGATAGAGGTGATCCCCTCTTGGCTCAAGAGTCCCCTCTCTATAACACTCTATCCCACCAAACTCAACTATAGCTCGTAACCACGCAAAACGACATAATATCCTCCATCCAAAAATAGGGTAAACAAAAGGTCATTTTCCCTTCCATTTCCCTTTCTTTTATAGAAGGCTTCATAGGTGACACTTGGAAGTTCATGCATAAATAATTTTTTTTTTTTATTACCCAAAATTTGATTATTCAGCCACCCATGTGTCACCTTCTCATCAAGACTCTCCAAAATTATTTACTTAATTATTCATATAAAAATAGTGTTGCCCTCAACCCAACAAGGCTTCCTATTTATTCTCCTAGTTGTCTCTTGATTCCCCCTTTTTACTCCTTAATTTGTGTTTATTATTGAAGTTAATTGATAATTCTTCGATTTGGTCCCTTAACTACCTCAATTTGTTATTTTGATGAATATTCTTATGTTGGCTCTTGCCACATGGAAGTTCTCTAAATTTCTCAAATTTTAATTTATTAATCTTATTTTAATTCACCACCCTCTTCTCTTAATGAAGTTTTTAATAAATCTTTCTACTTAACTATATGTCCCTCTTTCCCCTTTTTGCCTAATTAAGTCTTATGTACTTAATATTTTGTTTTAACATGGAAAGGGTAGAGTTATCATGGTAAATATTTTATCTCTTCCTATTCCTCCCTTACCCTAAGTTTTATTCTTGATTTAAATTCCTTTGGTTCTAACATCATATGTCACTTGATATGAATTAGTTGGATTTTCATATATTGATTATATTTATTAGTTTCTTTAATGATGTCGAGGGTGTCAAGTTGGTCATGCCCTTCAAGAACTTCCATTTGAAGTTCCAAGGGTGCCATGCCTAAGAATTTATTTTTGATACCAAGGATGCCAAGTCGGTCATGCCCTTCAAGAATTTCTCTTGAAATTCCAAGGGTGCCACACCACTTTCCCTTCAAGTATCCAGTGGTTACGAGGGGAAATTATATGTGCAATGACATAGACTCCTATCATCTCATATGTTGCCTGCTATAGTGAGACTAATGGTGTTGGGGATCAAGGAATCTGTCTTGATACACGCCCCCTAGAAAATCCTCGTGAGTGAACCAAATTTGGGACCTGCCCTCACGACAACGTGATCTTCAAGGCGAAGGTATTTCGACCTTTCCAACCTAAGTCACGGCGAGAGTGCTAGCAGGTGATATCAGGAACACTATTCCACCCCTCCCATGTTGTTCCATTCAATTGTACAACCCCATCACCCATATGTGAGTCATTCGGCCAAGCAACTAACATGTTCCTGCAACCACTGACATATCATCAGAGTATATGTAATATATATAACAAGTTTCAAACTGAACTAGAATTTCAAAGACAAAATATTAATTTCTATCAAACCAAATGTTATCCACTCATTAGATGCGAGTGCCTCTAGTCGTTTCCTGTCATACTCAGTAATCATCAGTAACAAAGTTCTCAGTGTTAGAAACATCAGCATGACCTATTCATTCACATCATTGTTTATTTTGAATCAGAACTAATGTAAGTAGTTAACATATGGGACACATCCCTCCTGTTTATCATAATCATAACATCAATGGTAAATTAACATATTCATCAAAGGCATTATCATCGTAACATCAATAGTAAACATATCTATCCATAAAATCTATCATCGTGATGATATCAATAGAGAACCTGCATATCCATTAACGCTACAATCATATCAATAAAGAACATGCATATCCATAAATGCCATCATCATCATAGTATCAATAAAGACATACATAACCAACATATCCACTAATAATAGAGTCATGTGTCCGGATCCTCAACCTGAGGTCCTCAAAGAATAAAGTGCGGGTCTTAGGGCTAAATAATGTTAAAATTCATATCAAAGTCAGTTAACTAGAGTAGGGCACTACATATTGTTGGGGTTTTCAGCTTTAGGCTTTCTCGGCTAAAAACTGTGTTATGTGCGATTGATAATTTTTGTTTATGCTTCACATGTGTGTGCAATTAATTTTTCCACAAAAGATTAACAAGTGGAATAGATTCAATATCTTGCATAAAGT
Organism: Pinus albicaulis; assembly: GCA_034641835.2. Lineage (NCBI taxonomy): Eukaryota > Viridiplantae > Streptophyta > Pinopsida > Pinales > Pinaceae > Pinus > Pinus albicaulis. The sequence goes on along the minus strand of CM076578.1, from coordinate 195,824,013 downwards.
TAAATAGTGTGAGATCAGGTGGATCTTCGACATATGCATGCTTAGTGCATATAATTTCTACAATATTCCTAAATTAGCATGCAGCTAATAGGGATATTAATTTTGCTCTTAGCATCTATTTAGATGAATAAATGGGTAAGGAGGCCCATAAATATCTTAAGTAGGCATAAAATCCCTATTAATGTGAAAAAGGGATCATGTTCATAACTGGATCAAGCACCCTCATGTGTGAACAAGGGCTAATACATGTGGACAAGGTCAATTTAGACCAAGTCAACAACACTAATATGGGAGGAGTGGATCATCAATAAAGACAGCTCAATATGGATGTGGATAAGCTTAGCTAGTTAGAATAAAGACACCTTGGGTGTGAAAGGAGACAATGCATGAAGACTAAATCAAGGTTGACCAAATCAAATGATGCTGTAAATGGAAGAGTGGAACTAGTGGAGACAGCATAATTTTGGAGGAGGAGCCTTTGCATGGAAGTAACCTCATGAATGGGTGGGACCCATGGTGAGGAAGCTCATCATCTATATAATGGAGGGAATGGGAGCCATATTGGGTAGGATGGAGTTATGACTTGATGATTGGGTCTGTTTAGACTTATTTCATGCTTGAACTGTTTAGAGAAGTTTTCTATATTGTCTAGTACAAGGGTTTTCTCATGGGGGAATTCCCCACTTTTCCTTGGAGGACTTGTTTAGGAAATCTGAGAGGAGCTTTCTGGACTTCATTTCCACCATCTGACACTTGTTCAAGTATTCACGTACAACTACAGTGCAATCCCTTGAAGAAACTACGTTATTTCTTATGGTGTTGCAGTGGAAGGGTTTAAACCCCTGTTTTATGAGCTAGTTTCCCTGAAGGAGGATCAGCCTTTTTCCTGGAAAGCTAGTAGGAGGATCTATAGCCATTTATTTGTATTATCAGCCATATTCATGCAGTTCTTAAGCCATAAAACATTATTCACCCATATATCTGCATCATATGCTTCTTGTATCTCATGTATAGCAAGAAACCCTTGTCGGGTCATCTTGGATTTATGTAAAAGAGACTAGATCTCAATTTTTAAGCTCTATAGATTAATATAATAGAAGATCTATATTATCTCTCTATTTTGAAGTATCATACCCTCATTAAAATACGTATCACTTTCTGCAGTAATTCTGTGTTGCAATAGTCTTGGGGTTGAGTGCTTTTGGGTTGTTATGGGCATGGGAGGCCTATTTAACTTAGTAATAATGATATTTTTTCTGATCTCCTCTTATATTTGGTTGTTAAAATTTCTGATCTAAAGGATTCATGGGCTTTTATTCACTGTAATAACACAGATTTATGAAAAATGCATTTTCTGTGCATATATTGTTGATTTTCCCATTTGGGAATATTACAGTGGTATCAGAGCTTCAATCTTGGCTCAGCCTGTGTACTTCAACCATTATGGAGTATTATCATGGGAAGGAGAGGATCTGAAAAGGGAACCAAGGAAAACCATTATTTTCTAGAGGGAAGGGGTTCTCAAAACTTCTTCTGCAAACTCTGCATGGTATCAACAAAGACATCAAAGAAATGAGGAGAGAAAAACACAGAGATCCCTCAACAAGGTTTGTACATGAGGAAAGATCTAGTTCCTCATATTATGGGTGTGAGCATTCAGCCACACCATCATATTTACAACGCTCTACCAACCATATGTTCATGGCAAGTGAGATGGAGAAAGGAGATGTGCCAAAGAAGGAGACGCTTTGTGATTATTTGCAAGAATATGAATCTCAATCTAAGAGGTTCAAAGATCACTTAAACTTCCAAGGGTTTTGCAAGATCAAGGAGGAAAGAATCACAAGGGGCAAGCAGCATGTTGTGGGGAGATTCTTTCTATCTACTTTTGATGTCTCACCTAAATGTCCAGCTAGGGTTTGGGTGGAGGAGCTAGACACCTATGTGCAGCAACATCAAGTTTCAGAAGATGAAGCCATTAAAGTAGTAGCGTTTCATTTTGAAGGTAAGGCTTATATTTGGTGGTTTTTTGAATCCTTTTCATTAAATAATGCAAATACATCTATTTATGCAAAGCTCACTAGGATAATAGTGGAAAGGTTTGATGAAATTTTTTATGAAACACCTTTAGTGGAGCTAATAAAACCAAAACAAACAAAACCTTTGCATGGGTTGGAAGGATCTATAAGCCCAAATCCATTTCAGAAAACCATTGAGGGGGATGAAAACTTGTATGATACCTTGCCAAGGGCAAGATCCCCATTGCATGAAGATATTCCTCGTTCAAGGGAAGACCGAGATCTAAGGTCTCTCATTGATGATGAGGTATTCTCAAATATTGATGAGGATAAAGAGAAGGCTGGAGGTAAAAACACTTTCATATCAAGAGAATATCTAGCACCTCATGAAGAGGAATATGGAGCACTTGCTCCAATAAGATGAATTCTTGTATGTTCACAAGGAGTTCCAAAGAATCTCACATGTGGAGATCAGGGCACATCCCATGAGTAGCATGTGCCACCATTGATAGATGGTAAGAATCCGAAGATAGAAGAAGCAGATGGGGAGGATGATCAGTATCATATGATTGAGAGCACACACCCCTCTCTATTTCAAAATATTGATGCACAAAGGAGGCAGGGGGATTTGTGCAGTAAGGATAAGGACAAATAAGTTCACTCACATATACATCTTGCTCTATGCCTTGATGTATCTTTCCATGGAGGCATTCCACCAAGGAGACCCCCTGATTGGAAGATGAATAAAGTGTTCTCTAAAGTTAGTGCAGCAGTGACATATTTGGCTAAGGAAGGATCCTTAGGAGGAGCTACCACAACGCTGAGAACCTTTGATGGTTCCAAGGTGAGATGATCAATTTTATGAGTTGGACATTGCCATATCCCACTCAGCTGTCTACGCTGGAAAATGATTCAGAAAAATATAATGACATGAGCATAGTGTCAAAGGGCCACTCCATAGTCTTGGAGCAGCAAATGATACTTCCACACATGAGAAATATTCCTGAATATGACAAGAGGGTATTAACACTATTGCATGCATGGGCCAAACTATGGAAGTTTTGGAAGAGGGAGACCTTTCAAGAGGAGGTTGACTTCCATTTACTTCAATCTTGTCTTGGGAAAGATCGGCGGCAAGGGAGGAAGCAAAAATAGAGTAATAACACTCCAACATGTGACTTTTGCATTAAGCATGTAAAAGAAGAGAACCATCATATGGCAGATACTTCATTTCAGATTTCTACAACGATGTCATTGTTGGGGAGCCTAGACCCATATTGGGAATCCAAACTGTTGGCAGAGTATTCCAAGAACCTATTCACATGTAAGGTTCTTGATGGACAAGTGATGGATAAGAGTGGTTGATGGAGTCATCTACTTCCATGATCAGCTCTACTTGACTAAAGACTCCAAGCTCAGAAGAATATTCTACATGTGGCTTATGAGGCACTCTTTTTAGGACATGTATATTCCATTGAGTCTTATAACGCCATCATAGAGGGATTCTATTGGGAGGATCTCAAAGAATATGTGCACCAACATATCAAGAGATATGTAACTTGTTTGATGTATGAGGAGAAAAACCACCTTGCAAGGTTGTTTCAATCACTTCCCCTTTTGATGGAGAGATGGGAAGGCTTATATATGGACCTCTTCACCAACATAGCTACAAAATATGGTAAATATTGTGTTTTGATGTTTATTTATCAACTAACAACATTTGTGCACTCATTTGCCATTAATTTGCAACACATTGCTCCACAAGAGAGCAAACCTCTTTGTGGATTTCATGGTCCTTTTGGGAATAATTTCAGTGAAGGGGATGACCACTTTATGGAGGATGTTGGGCAAGTCATGTTTTTCTTGTATCATATTCAGCCAACACCTAATATCCTCTACCATTTTCAAGCTTTCGAGAAGCTTATAGCAGCAAGTAAGTCGTTGGATGGCCACTTATCACATCATGTTTTGAAACGACAAAAAGAAGAACAACGTTGGTTCCACTTAAAGGACTATTATCACCATCCAACATGCTACATAACACATAGTCCATTTTTATTTTGGGTCCCATATGGTAATGATACTCTATTCACTATATGTGGGATAGATTGGGCAAGGGTTGTTCTTGAAACCAAAGAATGGGATATGAGATTCCAAATACATTTTGGCTTCTTAATGACCATATCATTGCAACCCAAGATCAAAATTTCTATATCTATCATAAATGGAGAGAGACATAGCATGAGTTGAACAAAATCATCCCTCATTTTCAGTTATGCAGCCCACCTACATTGCAAGAGCCAAAGGTGGAGGAGAATTTTCATGAGTTAACATTTTGGAAGGTGGCTCATTTTGTATGGATGATAGCTTGGGGATGGGAGATTCACATGGGAATGATTATTCCCAACATATTTCAGATTCCATGCCTAAAGAAGGCCTCTAGACAACACATTGTTCCCTACATGGGTGTTTTAATTTTTCATGATGATAGCTATTTGGGATTGTCACCAAAAGCTAACTTGCATACTTGGGAGGAGAAACTTGGAGATGTATTGATGAGACAACATCTTGTTCCTTGGAGGATTTTTTCATATGAGGATGCTACAGAAGGAGGAGAGGAGGCTATTCAGTTCTATCCTTGCAGTTTCTTGTGGACAAGCAACATTTTGGAGGGGAGGACTGTAATATTCCTAAATTAGCATGCAACTAATAGGAATATTAATTTTTCTCTTAGCATATAGTTAGATGAATAAATGGTCAAGGAGGCCCATAAATATCTTAAGTAGGCATAAAATCCCTATTAATGTGAAAAAGGGATCATGTTAATAACTGGATCAAGCACCCTCATGTGTGAACAAGGGCTAATACATGTGGACAAGGTCAAGTTTGACCAAGTCAACAACACTAATATGGGAGGAGTGGATCATCAATAAAGACAACTCAATATGAATGTGGATCAGCTTAGCGAGTCAGAATAAAGACACCTTGGGTGTGAAAGGAGAAAATGCATGAAGAATAAATCAAGGTTGACCAAATCAAACAACATTGTAAATAGAAGAGTGGAACTAGTGGAAACAACGTAATTTTGGAGGAGGAGCCTTTGCATGGAAGTAACCTCATGAATGGGTGGGACCGATGGTGAGGAAGCCCATCATCTATATAATGGATGGAATGGTAGCCATATGGGGTAGGATGGAGAATATGATTTGATTATTGGGTCTGTTTAGAGTTATTGCATGCTTCAACTGTTTAGCTAAGTTTGTTGTACTGTTTAGTACAAGGGTTTTCTCATGCAGTAATTCTCCACTCTTCCTTGGAGGACTTGCTTAAGAAATGTAAGAGGATATTTCTAGACTTCATTTCCACCATCTGGCACTTGGCCAAGTAGTCACCTACAGCTACAATGCAGTCCCTTGAAGAAACTACGTTATTTATTATGGTGTTGCAATGGAAGGGTTTAAACCCCTGTTTTATGAGCTAGTTTCCCTGAAGGAGGATCAACCTTTTTCCTGGAAAGATATTAAGAGGAGCTACAACCATTTATTTGTATTATCAGACATATTCATGTATTTCTTCAGCCACAAATCTGCATCATATGCTTCTTGTATCTCATGTCTAGCAAGAAACCCTTGCCGGGTCATCTTGGATTTATGTAAATGAGACTAGATCTCAGTTTTTAAGCACTATTGATTAATATAATAGCAGATATATTTTGCCTCTCTATTTTTAAGGACAAACCCTCAATAAACTGAAATGTCACTTTCTGCAGTAATTCTGTGTTGCAGTAGTCTTGGGGTTGTAGTGTTTTTGGGTTGTTCTGGGCATGGGAGGTATGTTTAACTTAGTAATAATGATTTGTTTTTGATCTCCTCTTAGATTTGGTTGTTACAATGTCTTATCTAAAGGATCAATGGGATGTTAATGATTTTTATAACACATATTTCTAAAAAATGCATTTTCTGTGCATATATTGTTGATTTTCCCATTTGGGAATATTACAATCTAGCTATCCTATGCAGTAACCGCATCCAGAAGTTAGGAATGCCAATAGTATGGTGTTGTAGTCACATGGGTAACTCTCTTTGATTTAGAAATCTGGAATCCCGAAGGTCAACCTATCTATGTGCTGCTAAAGTTCAGAAAGAGTCTCAGTCATGTGTAAATCCTAAAGGACTGCTCTCCCGACAACCCTCTCTACTGGCTCATCCAATCCATGCTCTCGTTCCTCCACTGGTTAACTAGACCCACATTTACATTACATTAAAACTTTATTTTAGTCTTGGGAAAACATCAAAATACAAAAACATGTATAAACCATAAAAAAATAAAAAAACATGGTCAAAACATTCTTACCGATTGCACCCCACTAAGCGCCTTTTGGTAAAGCTAAATCTAGATCTCCTCGGAAATCGATGCCTGCATATTCATATTAATCGATGGTGATAACATTTTGCCTAAAATAGGAAAAGAATGCAGTTGAGAACATGATGGATGATTGGCCTGCATGTCTAGCCATCAATTCTACCCATCTCAGCATTCTCAGATCTCTAGGGTTAGACACACCCAATGTCACATGCTGAGGTTTCCTTAGTGGAATCCACTCTAAGGAAAAATAAATAAGGATCAAACCATAACTGAAGTTTTTCTTCCTTCCTCCCTTTTCCTTGCTCAGTTTTTCTTTTATTTGAGAGAGTACAACTTCAGAATAATTGAAAAATGTTGGTTCCATACACTCTAGTGCATACTGCATATAAGATCTGTTCGCTACATGTAGTGTAACAGTACCAGCCAGCTTTGTGATCGTGAATAGGATGGCTCTCAATGGAAAATCATGAACGTCTCATATGTTTATTTTCCCATCCTTGCTTGGCTCTGCCCTTGGATAGAAATACTGCAAAATATAGTATCTCACCATCTCTCCTTTGAGAGCAGACCCTAAGAGAGAAATGGGTAAGCCTCTCTTCGAAAAGCCTGACAGGAAATATATGTCCTCCACTGTAATAGGAACCACTTTGTTCCTAATGTGAAATGCCTCAATTTCTAGATCCCATGCACAAACAAGGAACTCCAAAAGTTCTATTTGTTGCCTCATACCTAATAAGCGAAAGTACTTTAATAACCCACAATCTCTTAGGGCTCTTACTGTACTTGGATCATTAAAGGCAATCATATTTTGTTCTTCATGCTCTTTTTCTCTCCAAGTAATCGTCATTCTAGTCCAATGAATCCATGAAACATAACCGTAAGATTCATTAGACTCCTTTTCATGCAAAAAATTAGGTAAAATTTGGGTACAACGCAAGAATAAAAAATGAGAATTGTGCCCAACACAGTCTTGGTCAATAGATAGTGTGTTGCATATGCACCTAGGCTTAATTTTGAGTGTGTCTAAGATTACAACAAGAAACAGTGAAGGAGGCATCCTGAAACATCATTCCTGATCCTAGTTGGAAAGTGATCACCTAAACTAGGTGGGGCCCACACAGGTGATTTTTGTCGCAAAGTCTATTTTTAGACATGTCGATCATATTCTATGAGTTGCAGGATGCTATTTGTGGATGGTTGGTCAAGTTGGAAAAATATATGGAGTTCTATTTTTAGACATATTGGGTGGAATCTATTTTTAGATTGCCAGTCTAAAAATAGATATGTCGAATATTATTAGCTCTTAATAATATTTGGACTATAAACATTATCTTATTCTCTTGGAGCACTTTAGTTAAGTGCACAGATGTGGCACAGGAGCTAACAGAAGGAATTACACTATTCGTAAGGGTTAAGTGGAGCTATTGCATGGATACTTCAGTTAGAACTCATGTGAGAGAGTTTGGTGGAGTTGATTGAGGAAGTTAATGGAGTTGTGTTCAGTTTAACTGAGTTAAACATAGTTGAGCTAGTTATATCTAGTCTAACTGATTGATACACTAGTGAGAGTGGCATGCATTAATTATTAATTAATTCACTAAATGTTAACTCATTAATCAACTGAAGAATACATAAGTTAACTACAGTGCATGGACAGTTTCAGTGGAGACCAGTGAAGAGGTAGGTGAAAGAGCAAGTGTGACTATCAGTTGTGACTATATTGTTGCATGATTTGCAACAATCAGTGATTGGAGATTCCTATGAAGATTGCGTGAGAAAGGCTGGGGAAATTTGAACTCATCCAGAGCCATTCTTTAGCAGGGATTGCGCAGTAGAGGCAGGCAAAGATCGGTGCATGGATTTGCAAGATCAGGGCCTGATTAGTGTGTAGCAATTGGAGATTGTACTGAGAGCTTGTGAGGAGCTTTGTATAGTTATTGTTACATGATCTCTATGACATATAATATAAATATAGTTGGGGGTTTTTAGCTTTAATATTTCCCATAAATTACTGTGTTCATATGTGTGAATTTTTATGGTTTTAATGTGTGCATGCAATTGATTTTATTTCCGCAATTAATGATCAATGGTAGAAGAGATTATGTATTGTGCATGAAGTTAAAATAGTGTGTGATCAGGAGAATCTCGGTGAATAACATATCAGCTATTCAAATTTCTACAGAGTGCTTTACAATACAATTTTCGATGCCCAAGGGCACGTTTCCCTCTTTTGAAAAATAATTTACCCTAAGGGGCCCAAATCCCTAAAAATTTGCAGTGAAATGAAATGAAATGACTACTGAAAGAAAGAGGGGGTTTATGGCACCAAACCGGATCAAATGACAATGAAAACAATCCACATAATCGATCACAATCAACAGCTAAAGTTCGGGGGAAAAAACAGGTTCAAAGCTCCAAAATAAAAATGGTAACTTTCAAATGGTAAAAACGAATAGTAAAACTCTTTTAATTAGTCATTTGGTTATTTTAAAATCATATTTATTACTGTGACTATGGTTGTTTTAGTGTGTTTGGTGTGTGTATGTACGAAATCACACCAACTTAAGGGGTGTGGTTTACCCGCTTAAGTTATTGGTAACAGGCAGAAAAAGAAGTGGAGTCAAGCAAGTTAGTGGAACAAGCTAGAATTATAAACATACTAGATAGGGAAATAACATGCATATATAAAATAAAACTAAAAAAAATAAACAAAAGATCTGAATAGAGTCAAAAAAATGAAACAATCCAATCGGTGGCTCTTCGACCCCTCTTATTGAGTTTTGGTAGGAAATGAGGATGAAACTTTAACTCTCTTTCCAAAGGGCCCCTAGAACATGGGTTCTAAGTCCCGATGCAAGGATGCTTTTACTCCCAAGCTTACCTCGGTGCAAAGTCTCCCTCTCTGTACCGTGGTGGACTGAACTTGTTGGATGGCCAATAATTGAGTCCGCTCTATCTTCAGCTCTAGATCCTACACTACTGGTCTTGCTTGAACAATTCTAGCCAGCATAACAATGTGTTCACAAGTTCTTCATCTCATGGTGGCCTTATATAGGAGAATTAAAATCCTCCTTCCCTCTCTTGGTACATTGTGGATGGTGACCCAAGAGAGGGGGATCATTCCTTTGTGTGCGACAAATATTCCATTGTGTGCTCACTTGATGTTTAAGGAGGCTTTGGTGGTTGTCCTTAGGCGGCTTCAAGTGAGGAACCACTATCCTGGAGTGTGCTTTTTTGTGGTCCCAGAAAGTGACTTTCGCCACTCCCAAGATTGCACGCATTTCAAGTCATAAGGCGTGCAAAGGAAATATTCACGAAGGATAATGCGCGCAAAAGCATTTATGTCTTTCTCAAATTTAATTTTTCCTTAGACCTTATAGATTTTTAAATACTTTCCAGATTTTGTAATGTCTTCCAGCCCTATAAATCCTTCTGCTTGACGTTAAATAATGTCGTCTTCTACTTGTACGATTTTCCAGTGTTAACAGTTTCCCCCTAATTTGTGAGGTCTAGGAAGAACTGTATAGCCGAAATACATTATAGTTTCTTTTTTGTATATCGTGCGTTGAGAGAGAGACCCGTGTGAAGCTTGGAATTGGAAACACCCTGCACCGGTTCCAAGAATGACCATGTCCTATGGGACCCCTGTAAGCAAATATAATACAATATATATACAAATTTTCTATGAGACCGGCATGTCCCATGCTCGTGATGTTGTGGCTAGTTAACCAAATCTATTTGACATATACATGTTATTTCTGTGTCACTAATATGGTAGTGATCTGCTGGTTGCTCATGACGACTACTGACGCCCTCCGGGGTGTTTTTTCTTTGACAATAGGTGGAATGTGGTACCCATATTCTTAAACTTGGTATGGCATATAGCTACACATTGTACGCATAGGTGCTGGTTGGGACCTTCCCTTGTAAGCATTGTTGAAAGAGGCGCTTATGATAGCACGGAACTTCGACGAATTTGATCAAAGTGTAATGGTTGTAAGGTACAATACCATCTTGACATGAAAGCTTTTGTTGTAGTTGAATTTCAGGAGGATCGATGACATCTGTGGACAATGATGTCTCCCATAGTGCCACCAAGGATGCCCCTTTTATGGAGAGGGGTGATCCAAGGTACCGCTTCCTTTTTGGAAAATAGGTGTCAAAGTCGAAAAAAAGGAAGTCTCAACCGAACGAGGGGTTTCTGACCTGAGGGGTCAGGGGCCTGGATGTGATGGGTTTAACATTATAGGCATGTTGGTGAGGGGTGACTAAAAACTAATGATGGGGATTCAATGACCCAAGGTTGGAGTATACTGAGCAACTTCGCTGCAGTCATAGTTATTTCTGATGGGGAAATCCCTGGAGTCAATAGGACTTCTAGGGTGGGTATAAATTGGCTATGAATTTCATGGTGGCTTGTGCATGGGGGTGTAATGCTCTGACCAAGAGTGTTCAGGGACAGTTGCCATGGGAGACAAATATGAATGATAGGGTGGGGGACGTAGTGCACTGTTTTTGGTCTTTGTACACTTACCAAAAGAATAGAATAATGGGGTTTGGTTTGTACAAACACAGAGACGGGTACCCCAAAACATGAAAGTGTTTGCTCACTGATGTTGTGAGGAAGGTGTTTTGCTGAGGGTGGGGGTCCCATTGGCTGGTCTCATGTGTGGGGTTGATGAAGCAGAATAAAAAGTATCACAGATGGGATTATGTTGGTGGAGGTATGGTGGGCCAAATTTGAGCCGCGGTAGTGCAGTTTTGACCTAATTGTACAACATGGTCGTCCGGGAAGGGGTTCTTAATTTGTATGATAAAAATTGAACTTATGCATGGTGGATGGATGGGCATGAGGTGCTTCCCAGACTAAAGTGGTATGGCCATGGCATCACTTTTTTTGTGATATATGGTCTACTGTGGGTGACGAGTGCCATGGAGGGGAGTCTCTATCGACCAACGAGGATGTTTATAATGTGCAGGGTGAGGTCATGATAAACACAGTTAGATATGAGGACCCTATGGTTGATTTATGATGGAGAAATGATGTCAGGATATGTAGAGTTTACTGGGACTCTATCATGCTGGGAGTAGAATGATACCTTCTTTGGAACTTTCAGTAGTCGGAGTTGTGGATGGTTTGCGAGATTTTTACTGCAAAAACAACTACCTCAAGTGAAAGCATCTTCTTTATCAAATATTATTGAAATTCATGAGATTTAAAAAAGAATATGAGAGAGGGCATACCTACCAGTGTTGCAAATTTATTTTTTCGAAAGTGCGAATGTATGGCATCACCTCTGTTTGTTGTGGAGTGTTGATCGTGATGCAGCTTACGGTTCGGAGAACGAACCTTCTGATCTCTTGTTATGGTCCTCCAAAGTTTTTGGAAAGGGTGATATATGGGTGAATATGGCCCTAATTCAATTCATTTGTACTTGCTAAGTTTTTGAGAGGTCGGAGGCTTCTACGTAGCAGTTTTTGCCGTTACGGTCAGCCTGAGCACCAGGGATTAGCGATGTCATGCCTAGGTAACCGCCATGATGTCATGCACTTTAATTTTATCATTTTGGTGGTGTCGGGGTCCATACAGAATTGGTTTGTAAGGATTTTGAGTATTTTTTGCCCTAGATTGTGCGGACGATCAGGGAAAAAGCACGCCCTCTGTGCGCATTTTTTGTGGATAAGCGTGCTTAAAGCACTCTGTTCCCCTTATTTGGCAAGCCTTAAGTGTGCCCATAGTGCGCCTGTCTGAGGGAGAGGCACGAAAAAGGCCGAGGCAAGAAATTTTTTAGGTTTTGCCTATTTTTGATATTTTTTTCTATTTTCTGTTGTTGATGGGTACCTCTTTGGATGACAGGATGTTATGGAGGGAGCGGGATTGGCCCGAGCTCCGAACTGCATTGGCTTCTAATGCTAGGGTGCGCCATTAGCTGGCGCAATGGGGGCTGCTAAAGTTCGTAGAGAATGAGCTTCTTCGGTCACACGACTGATTGCTACGTTACTTGATCCAGAATTGGGGCAGGAGGCGCAACATATTCGTGTTGCGTGGGAAGAACCTGGTCATCTGTCCTGAGATGGATGTATATTTTGTGCTCGGGTTACTGCCTCATAGTAAGGCACTGAGGTATCCACTCCCTTCTCGGAGAGTGGATTTAGAGAGAATCTAGAGATGTTACTGTGGTGGGGTGCCTCTTACGTAGGGGTGCATCAGCATTGCATCAATGACAGATTTGGTAGAGCAATGTGCTCTGGCGGTGATTGTGTGACTTTCAGGTTCGTCGGCCCCACATCAAGCATCGAGCCCACAGGTTGTAGTCTTGCATTGGTTGAGGTCCAGGAACTTCTATGATTTTGCTCGTTTTTGCTATGACAAGATGGTGACGCAACTCAACAAGGTCCACAGTGGATCGAAGTTTTTTGCATATGCCAGCATTTTGTGCAGCATTATGTACGAGAGGGTAGTGCTACTGAGACCAGTGGTGGCAGTGCCTCTTTGGGGGACACGGGAAACTCTTATGAGGAGGCGAACTCCAGTGATGCCGCGAGGTAGTGGGGGCATGGTGGGGCATTACTGGAATGCCACGACTGAGGCCTCATTCGAGGTGAACCCGTAGATGTTCTTGCCATTCCCATATGCGGGGATGGACTTCCGGGGGGTTCCAGATATGGGTCTCCCTCCTGGTTATGCTTGGGGGCGAACAGGTATGTTTATTATGTTTTCTACATTTATTTGAGTATATATGTGCTTATGTGTTTTGATGGTGAAACTGACATAGTTTTGGTTACTCTTTGCAGATGTTGGTGAGGTGGGTAACCCCGTGGCTTGGTTGGTCGGCCATGGTCCTCTATGGAGGCCTAGGGGAAATCTCGGAGGGCATGCTACTGGAGGACCTAGTGGTGGACTCGGTGGTGGTGTTGGCCATTTAGGAGAGGGTAGCGACTTGACCGCTGTCGAGGTTGTGGCCGAGCGAGCTCATGCCGACGCAGCGATGGCACGTGTAGATACGGTGGAGGCTCGTATTGCTTAACTGACTGCTCAGGTGTAAGTTCTAGAGGATGACTAGGGCCGAGTGGACCGCTTGATCCATGGGATGCATGCTCGGGGTTTTATGGATGATCTCGAGGAGGTATGGTTGGAGACTGTGATGGCCCGAGAGAGGGACTATCGACCTGTTTTACGTCGGGTGGCAGTCCCGGTTGTGACGATAGCTCCAGTGGTGGCACCAGGAGTAGTTGTGGGTCCAGGTGCCCCTCCTGAGTGGGCACTACCCTAGATTATACTTGTACATGGGGAAAGCATCCATTATGAGGATGCTTCCCCCATTTTTGACAACTTTTTGTATCTTTGTGCTGGTCGTTGGGTTAGCGACACTATTTTTTGTACTCAGACATATAAATTATGATATATATATATATATATATATATGAGAGATATTTTTTGCAGCTCTACATGTTGTGTCACCTGTTTCGGTTTATGGATGATGTTATGCTGATGGATATCTATATTTTTTGGTTTTCTATGTATGATGTTTTATTCAAGATACATTCTAGTTCAGGATATTGTTGGCCATGCAAGCAGCTGTTTGGTTTTGACTCCTTGGTACATGTGTGAATGTAATATAGTCAAATTATCTACTTAATATTTTTGCATGCAAACATTTTCTAAATAGATGTGTATCTCTTGTCTCAAATGTTTGGTTTAACTGCGACACTACTAACTACGAATCGAGGTAGACATGCATATGGTGTATGCCCTGATGGAGGGCATTGCACATAAGTTTGATGACGGTGTCATATTCTACCTGATTGTTTGTTGTTGAACCGATGCACACACCGTTTAAGCAGAGTGGCGATCAGTCACGGTGGTAGATGACCTAGGCAGCTGCAACTAAACTTTGAGACCATCTTGAGGCTGCATCAGCAAATCTGAAATAAGGTTCAGGTTGATGATCCATGGTGAAAATTTGAGCATGTTTAATAAGTCTTTTGGTAAAAAAATTTAGTGGTTGGGTTTGTGTACGTTCACTCTAGGGAAAGGTCATATTGGCCCTTATGGGTAAAATTTCTTGAGGTAAAGGTCATTGACGGGGTTGCTGAGGCATGTCCCATCTAGTTCTGTCAAGATGTATGCCCCCTGTCGGAGGCAATATTTGATGATGTAGGGTCATTTCCACAAGTTTTCAAATTTTCCTGGCCCTAGGGCTTCTTTTGCGACATCATAGCGAAGAACTAGTTCTCCCTCTGTGAATGAGCGAGGGTTGATGTGGCGGTCGAATGATGCTTTTACCCTTTTCTTATGGGCCTCGTTGTGTTGCAGTAACTGTCGTAAGCTTTCGTCGATGAGATCTAGTTGTACTAGGCGTTGTTCGAGAGGCTGGGTATCATCAAGGAGTTCGATAGCGGTATGAAAATTTGGGATCTTGCGGAAATCAATGCAAAAGTGCAAGGTACCTTGATCTTTTGGGACAGGAATAAGGTGGAAATCCTGGGATGTGGGGGCAGCTCCAATCCTATTTCTAGTATGAGATGATACGAATCATATATGGTGAATCATGTCGTCGACGTTCGGTGGGGGAAGAATCTCTATGATGGGGTTTTGCGTGAGCGCAAGGTTGGGTTCCCCGCTAGGATGGTCAATTTCATGTGGGTGGAAATTGTGCCCATTGCAGAGGTGCCTGAATGTTTCCATTAGTGGGCATACCTCTGGTGTGTGATTTTGGCCAGTGCAGATAGTGCATGGTATCACTGTGCCAACAGAGTAGATTGTATGGGAATCAAAACTACTCGACGTCCCAGATGTGGATGCTTGGAAGGGATCTGTTGTAGAAGAGGTGGTCTTCTGCTTCCACTTCCATGTTGTTGGCTTATGTGTGTCTGAATCTTTGGGGGAGTGTAGAATCAATGCTACTCTTGCCGCTCTTATCTTGGAGAGGTATACACATTTAATCATATGGTGAAAGTGTGAACAAATCCGGCAATAGGTACGCGTGATATTCTCTTGATTAGAGAGAAGTTTCTGAGGGAGAGAAGAGAATATGTGAAAACTATTTGCAAGGGGCTTCAGTTCTCTGCACTGATTGACTCAGTGGTCATTCAGGTCGCATATTCCACATGTTATCCTAAGCTTGGCTTGGGTCATGCTGGGTTGGTTTGTTTTCCTAGTTTGCCCGTCATGCCCTTGTGGGGTGGGGTCATTGACCCGGATGTGGTGTGCCTTTTATACAAATTACAGAGGTCATCCTCTTTATTCTCTATGGTATGAATAATATCAATGATAGGAAGAAGTTGTGAGGCATAAGTGCAGTGTCACTCATAATGATTGCCTTAACATATTAGGCAGAATAGCCTAGATATGGGGGTCTTTTTGTGCTCATTTTGTGGGCTGGCGGGGAACCAACATCGTAAATCAAGGCAAGTGGCAACCGCATGATTGGGAATCTTGCATAACGTGCATGTTGGTCTTTTATGTAGAGATCGGTTGGTGGTAACTAGGGATTCCTTGATCAGTTTCTTTTCAACTGACAAGAACATGATGGATCTGCTCGTCACATCCTCTTGGGTTATGGAGCTGTTCATGGATTCCGTGTCCATATCATCTTCTTGGGAGAGGCAGACTATGTTTGAACACAAACTAGTGAGGGCTAGCCGGAATCAAGGGATATAGTGACAATTCTCCAAAAGGTGGTTGTCAGTGCACAACAGACATGTGAATTGCATTGCCCGCAATCCAATGTAGTAAAACCGTTCTATAGGATACCATCTATGGATGAGTTCTAGGGCTGCACATTCTTCGAGGAAGTGACCATGTTCATCACACAGTGTGTAACAAATAATAGGAGGGGGCATGACTGGGGGTCATTCTGGTGCCCTTTGTTCTTCTTGTAGGTACAGGATGGTATGAGGTTCATTTTCGGATGCATGCTTAGGTGGAGGGATCCTCTTGATAGGATCGCTCCATACTATGTAAGGTTTCCCTATATCATGGGAGCTCTAGGAAATGATGGGTATAGTGCCCATAGTTGCTGCAGAGAGCGCATGCGTGATTGGGATGCAATTCTTTGCCTTTACCTTTGGTGGTAGATTCCTTTTTACAGGAACGAGGTGTCGCGATGTCTCTCTCATAGCCAAGGAGTGGTTTTAATTCATCCAGTTCTGGGCATATATTGGTAGGGTGACCTATTACATCGCATATGGCGCAAACTGGTGATTCCCATTTTATGGCGGGAGTCACCATCTTCTTTCCTCTCTTCTTGGTTTTCTTAATGGTGATCACCGATTTTCAATGGAAAGTTCCTTTGCAGGGGTGGATTCAACCATTTCTTGGATGGGTGGGGCCTCCTCGGGACTGAGGGGCTTCAACCCTGTGGAAGTGGCGTAGGTGGTTTTTGTTCCTGTAGGGGGAATGAGGTACCAAACTCGTATTTCCAATGATATTTTTGGTAACACCAGTGTTTCCAAAACCTACTAGGAGACGAAAATAGCTGGGGGTAGAGGAAAGGGGTTTGGGAAGCGGAATAGGCTAGAGAGGATGTCGTAGCCGATGAATCGGTGCCATTAATGCTTGTGTCCATGTCCTGACTAGCTTCGGCGCTTGATGTGGACATCATGCACACCGAAGCCCCTGTGACATCGGGTGATGACTTAGGGATAATGGGAGGGTATCCTAGGAATGACCCTAGAACAAACGATGGTTTGAATTGGCAGGGGCCATATTCTTGGTACCATGAAAGCACATCCAAGGATGTATCTACATAGGGTATAATTACATCAGTGTTTGTTAGGGGTCGCTTCTCGCTATGCGTCAATTGGTCTATAGTAATGATGCGGTCCTAATGGGGGAACATCATAATGCGGAAGACGAAGGAGACTATGGTTGACATGGCGTACATATAGCTCTTCGCAAGGAGTATATTGTAGTCCAAGTGAGTGTCCAAGAATTCAATGTCTATATGGACCATCTTTCCGGCTAAGCAGACCAGGATGTTTTGGTAGAGGCCAACGGGGGTTGAAGGACGACCGTTGTATGCTATAATCATGATGACTGAGGGTTTTAGTTTGGGAGACCCTAACTTCTGCCAAATTTTTTTGGACATGATGCACGTGGATGCACCCTCGTCTATGACACATTGGTGAATTGTAATATTCTGGACCGATACTGGTATCTGAAAGGAGACCATGGAAGGAATCATGGGGGTGGATTTTTCCAAGTCAAAAGCCATTAGGCGTGTATCGGCAGGATAGATAGTGCCTAACACGAAAAGTAGGGCTTTCCGTTGTTTTGGGCATGACTACAATACTTCCAAAGCTGACATAACAGTGGGAGATTGTGCTAAATTGTCAACGATACTATAATTATGGGCCACTTTGGAGTAGTTTCATGCTCACCTATTGGGTCCCTTCGCCATTTTTTAGAATGGTTCAATAGGCATATTTGAAATGGTCAAAGGTGCAGTCGGTGCACTGGTACTTGCCCCTGGTGTATTAGTGTTTGGTGGGGTGTTGTAATTGCGATTTCATGTTTGGAAAAACATCTCTTCGCCAACCATGTAGATTTTATGGCTACTTTTCCCAGAGTTTTCTATATTTTGCTTTTGCTGCTGAGTGCTTACCATCCCTTGATGGGGGAAAGGTTCCTACATCACAGCTGGTTGCTGGGAAGATCCTCCTTGTCCTCGGTTACTCTGTAGCTTCTTTAGCTCAGGGAGATCGGGACATTGGTGAGTATAATTTTCATACTCACCACATATTGAACAATAATGGTTTGTTCAGAGAGGTGGCATTTTTCTCTTCCGTTGGGCATTGCTTGGCTCCTAGCTCTGATTCCAGTTGGAGTTTCCTCCAGCCTGGGATCGTAGCGTGCATTTCTAGTTGTTGCCCCCCTGTCTAGGGTTCCCTTTTGGCTTGTTTTTTTCTTTTTTATTCACCACATTAGGAGGGTATTTCTCCTGGTTATATTGGTGAGGTTGGTTTTGGGAAGGCTGCACAAATTTCACTTGTGCATTGGTATGCATAGGTGGTTCTTGTGCTGGGGACTGAGCATAACGCGGTCCCTGGTTTGCACCTGGCTGTTGGAGGGGATCTCTTTCGTCAATGTTTCTCTCTGCATACTGGGTCCCCTGAGCCAGAGGATAAGGTCCTCCTGGGTGATATGTTGGCTCCCTATTGGTCAAATTTTGTTGATGCATATGATGACTTTGAAAACCAGGTTGAGGTACGTTCTAGGTAGAACTGTGTGTAACCAGGTTTTTTACTATTGCTACTTAGGTAACCTTGGGTCAATGACCCAATTAGTTCATCCGCAGAGTTCAACGCGCCTGGAAATTCTTGATAAGTTTGTAGGTGCGGGGCGCTAGGCAGGATGTTGTAAATGTATCCTAACTGCGTATAAATCAGCTCAAGCTGTTGGGCTTTGATGATGGCGTCCTCTTCATATATGGGCCTTTGTTGCGCCACATCCTTTGAAATATCTACCGTGAGAGTTTCCAGGAACAAATCTAAAAGGACTTGGTCGTCGAGTTTTTCTTTAGATAAACTACGACACCACCTCCATTCGTGGAGATGGTCCGAGATATGGACGGTGGGGGTTTGTCTAAAATGTGTCAGTAATTTCATTCCGAAATCATGGTGGATGGGTAACTGAAAATATGTTAGGAGCGTGGTGGCGAGGGCGCCAAAGTTTCCATGTGAAGCATAGGGTTGCTCCAAGTACCATTTTGCGGCTACTCATGTCAGAGTGCATTGAAATAGTCTCCAAATTGAATAGTGTCATCAATGATATTGTTCGATGAGCACCATAGGTGGAAGGTCATGACATTATTACCTGGGTCTTCTGCTTTCTTTCCTTCGAACTTTGGAATATTCGAAGGGAGATTCGTTGGCATGGGAGGCCATGTAGGGTTGTGTGCGATGGGGTCATTCATCAGCTTGGTTAAATCAAGTAGATTCAACAAAGCTACGAAAGGTGACTAGGAGGTTGAAGCCATTGAAATGTGTGAAAACACAAATTTCTGGTTAGGAAGAGGGTTGGTCTACGACGTACCCTGTTTTGTATTCGGTTGGCTTCCCGAATGGGTCACACTCATCTGCCCTCTAGGGGTCGTGGGAGGAGTGGTGTGTGGTGTGGTGTCTGGAGACTGACCAGGGTTCCCAACTAAGGATGCCCCAATAAAGGATGAACCAATAATGGTGGTAGTGTTTTGACTTTGACACCTAAACGGCGAAAGACCTAGAACCCCTCCTGGTAATGGGGGGAGGTCCAAAAGACGCCTAGATCGACGAGGTCCTGCTAGGTCCATTCTGGTGTCGACTAGGTTTGGTTTTGGAATAATTTGAGAGGATAGAGTCTACGATCAAAGAAAAATTATGATCACATACATAAAACAAAGTAAAAATAAAAATAAATTTTCCCTTTAAATTAATTCTATGTGATCAAGAAATAAAAAAAGTGGTTTTTGTTTGTTTGCGTATGATACTCAAAATACTAGAAGACCTATTCGTCCTCATAGACTCAAATGTAACTGGGCCTTGAGAAGATATCTTGCAAGTGCTAGCACAATGTCCCGTAAGAGCTGGCGACACCCCCAGTCAGCCAAAGAAAATCCACCAAGGTAAGGGTAGAGGGTCTGGCACTTGCTTGCACTGTCACCTATAGGGAAAGGATGCCCTAGATTTGGCCACTAAGTACCACCGTCCCACGTGAGCATTCAAGTCTTGGGCTTCTTGGTAATTTAGTTAATAGTACCGAGTATCAGTCAGGTCAGGTAACACCAACTAATACCGCACGCACTACGCCTAAGCCTAACCCCCTCTGAAACAGGTCTTTGCCGTGCTCGGGTTTATTTTTCCATGGGCTGATAAGTGGATTTGAAGCTCCCTAAATATTAAACTTATATGTTTCAAGATGAATAATGATCAAGGCATCTTATTGGATGCCTACCCCCTTGATCCTAACTTAGAATATAAATTCTTGTGTGGCCCCTGTTGGGGTTCCCATGTTTTGGCCAGGTTGGCAAGACCAAAAGATGAGACAACATCAGAACCACTTTGGGGCCCTAGGATCTAGCCCTCCTGGACCCAGAGAGGGATCTCTCCATAGAACAAAGACTGATGTATCTTTCAAAGCTTAAAATGAGATATTAGGCTAGGTATGAAGCACAAAGGGGGTTTAAAATGATTTGGTTGGTTGGTTGCTGGGTTGGTCATGAGATCATAGACTGAGAAAATAATGGAAGGAA
Source organism: Pinus albicaulis (assembly GCA_034641835.2). Taxonomy (NCBI): domain Eukaryota; kingdom Viridiplantae; phylum Streptophyta; class Pinopsida; order Pinales; family Pinaceae; genus Pinus; species Pinus albicaulis. Next base: position 195,803,396 of record CM076578.1, on the reverse strand, counting down.
AGGAACAAAACAGGAGGATGTTTTAGCAAAGGGGATAGGTCAAGAAAGTGCCATCCATTGGGCTATGGAGTCATGAAAGGGAATTACTTGTAACAACTAGCCAAGGCTTTCAGAGGGCAAGTCATCTACACTAAAGGATCTTTTAGATAGATGATGGGATGGAACATTAAGGATTGAAAGTGAAAGAAGGAAAGACACCCAATTTATATCTATAGATAAGGTCAGAGGTCATTTAACTCCAGACCTGCTTGGACATACTCAGAGGCAGATTTCGATGGAGGGACAAAGGGGCAGCTCATAGATCAGACCAGAGGTCATTTAACTCTAGGTCAGCTTTAGCAGGCTTCAGGGGAAAAAACAGAGATAAGTTTAACAAGAGATCTTGTAAAGGCCAGCTAGTTGCACAAGGATCCTAGTGGATAGGGCTAACTCTGATCCCCAGTGTTCCCAAATCTTCCAACTTAAACCCAACAAGAACAACCAAAGACAGATTCCATTTAACTCATACATCAGCTAGCAGCATAAGGAACTACTACACTGGTTAAATTAACTGAGATCAGCCCTTAGATAGTCACATTTAGCAGAAAACATTAAGGCAAGGAGAGAAGAAGCATAGGGTGCCTAACAAGGGCAAATCCTATGCCAGATTTCTGATGCAAGCCAGAAGAGCAATGAACAACATGAAAATGAGATAAACAGAGTTAGGAAAACATCACCAATAGTAATAGACCAGGATCCCGTGAAATGTTCTTTGATTAATTGATACAAAACCAGTCACATACACTGAGCTCAATGGCTGTTACAATCCAAACTTCCCCTCCCAGCCTACTACATACAACTACTCTGCTAATCCCTCCCAAACTATTCTAACAGTCAGAATGAATCCTTCTAACAGCAACGACAGCAGCCGAACAACAACCCTTTCAATAAGTTTCTGTGTGAATCTTATAGCTGAAAGAGGGCAGAGGAGGTAGGTGAAGAACTAAATGAGAATTAAACCTCAGAAAAGAAAGAGGGCCGAAGCCCATTCTGTTTTAAACTTGGTGTATTCATTTCTGGTACAGAAAGGTGGTCTTCTTCGGCTTCATTTACTCTGGTATGGTCCTGTTGAGCTCTGGCTGCAGAAATCTGTGGTACTTTGGTGAATAAACAAAAGAGTGAAGTGAATGACTGAATGGTCTGCCATAACGCATTAACAACTGCTCTGGTAGCTTGAGACTATGGTCTAGGTGGAAATCTTTAGGAACACGGTAAATAATGGAACTGATATGGGTGCTTTGTCCTTTGGAACCACCTGCTGATGTGAAACCCTGCTGACTTAGTTTTCTGTGCATTGAGCTCTTTGTTGCTTCATTTATAGCTCTGTTTGCGAAATCCTGCCACTGTAACAAGGACTGTGTGCTCATGGTGGCCTTTCCCACCTGATAACCCTGTAAAACACGGGATTGAGTTATGAAATACATGCATAGGGGGTAGCTATGGAGGACGGGAGAGAAACAACGCGGCGGTGTGGTGAAACAATGTTTTTGAATGAAATGAATGTGGAAAATGCATCGTGGGCCATTTGATCATGATGTGGAGGTGTATATCAACGGTGGAGATCAAACAGTGGAATGATATATGAAAATGGACGAAATGAATATGAAATATGAACTTTTAATGTAAAATGCGAAACTTTAGACTTTGGTGGAAATGCAAAAGAAATACATGAAATGCAACGGACATGCGTATGAGGTGGGACCCAAATGGAATCGCAAATTGCAATCGGAGATGGGAGTAGGGCGGAGTGATACAACACAAAACTTCCGATGCGATTGGGGAAGTAGTAATAGAGAAAACCTTTGAAAAAATGAAAATACGACAAAATTCGAATTAAGAAAGGGAAAACCCTTTATTTTATGAATGGGCGGAAGAGTTAAGTGGTGGGGCCCGAGGGGTAAATAGCAATCGGAGATCGGGAGCGGGGGTCAATCAGAACACGTATTACAAAAGTCGTGATGCGATTGATCGGGGGAAGCAGATCGGAGGGTTGGAACAAGGACTATGATCGGGGAATCAGAGGGGAGGACTACGATCAGGGAATTGGAGGGAAGGACTGCGATCGGGGAATTGGAGGGAAGGACTGTGATCGAGTCAATCGGAGGAAGGGTGCGATCAGGTCATCGGAGGAGGATGCAATCGGGTCGTCGGAGGGGGATGCGAATGGGCGCATTGAAGCGATGGCGCGATCAATCGCAATCGCAGTACATTGCGATGCGATCAATCGCGTCGCAAATACTTGCGATTGGAGTGATCGGAACAAACAAAATAAAACATGCGATTTGATAAGATTTGCGATTCTAATTTATAAGCAGCGGGGACATATATTAATATAAAACTTTACAACAAAGTTTTATTGAAATGCATGGTGGGTATGGAAAGGGGAAGTGGTTAAAGGCGGGACTTTATAATACAAAGTTTTATTATAAAGTTCTACGGGTTATGAGGGGGGAAGAAGGGGTTAGACCTTATAATAAGGTAGGAAAGTGGGTTTTGGGCCCATTTAATGTGGTTTAAAGGTTAGAAAGGGGAACGATAGAGGAATAAGGGGGAAAATGGTCAACAAAGGCTAAGGGTAGAATTTTAAGGGGATTTTGGGAGGATTAAGAGGGAAAAAAGGGAAATAGAAGGGGGAGACTGCGAGGGGGGGGAAATAGAAAGTTAAGTGGGGTGAAATAAGAGGGAAAAGAGCCTTTTGGGCATTCTTCACAAACATAGAAGCTTTATGATGGAAATCAGCGGAGGATTTAATGATAGGACCAAAGGCACAAGGAGGATTCAAGGATGATGTGTTTTCAGGGGAAATGCATTCCTTGAAGGCTCAACAACATTTTAGCCCCCTGTTTGCTTGTCAAAAATTTATGGGGGGCTAACAGTGGCTCCACATGGGGATGGATTCTTCTTAAAGGAGTCAAGAATTCAGAAAATAAATCTTTGGTGTAGGCCAGATGCCTGGTGCTTGACTCATTCATTTATTTCTTTGATCAGTTGCCACAAATCATGAAGACATTAAATTAGCAGTAACTTTCTCCCATAAAACTACCTACCCACACTATAGTCCTAACATTTTTTCTTCTGGGTGCATTTGGACTTGTAGACCCTTTACATCATCAATTTTTACCAACAGGAAAATAAACCTATTCTACTTCTACCCTTATTACTCCATGAGACCAGATTAGAATATTGGCCTTATAGCTTCTCTACCTAATCTAATATCTGCTGGGATTAAACTGTCCAACAGATTTCTTCTCTACATTCTACAACAGAAACTGAAAAATAGTCAAACTAGGATTAGACAGTCTAGTTTGCTAGATTTTTGCAGAAATTGAAACAACTAACTATAGGCTCACAGGCTGAGCTTTATTTCAGACTTCCTACCTACCCTACTCTAACTGGAAATCTCTGATGCTCTAGGTGATACAATAATGCCAATGCAGCTAGTCAAGTAATAGCAAAAAGGGGAAGAAGAACTGACTGCTCATCAGAGACAACCGTAGGATGTTCTGCATGTGGATCTTCAAAACTGAGGTCACTAGTAGTGGTGACCAATTCTGATGTATTTGGCTCTTGGAAAATATTGATGCTTGAGGAGCTGAGCCAATCAGGGCCTCCATGTATTCTTCTACAGGATCAATTAGCACATGATATAAACTTTCTTTTTTAAAACCTGCCATGCCTGGTAGGCTGTCTGTATCCCGGGTAGCTTCAAATACTGCGTCTACAGTGAGGCCTTCGTAATCACACTCCTCCTCTTCCTGGTTGGGAGTATTTGGCGAATGAGCATAAACCAGGAATACCTCTTCTTCCTCTGGATCGAGACAAAGATGCCTGTGGGAAAGAAGATCTCGCTCGTCTTCACTGCAGCCTGAGTTAGAGGGCTCATTATATTGTACAATGTTGTCCTCTAGTAGTGCAGGCTGGTTCTGTTGAAACGAACTGAACTCCGTGAAAAAATTAACATATTCTTGAGCGGGGGCTTCTTTGATGACCTTAATCCTTTCGGGATAAGGCTCCGGATATTCATTCCACTCAAGATTTCCTTCATCTCTTTCCTCCTTGTCCTCTGGGCTAAAGAGCTGTTGGCTTCCGTCCTCTCGGCAAGTATAACTGATGTTCGGATATAAAGCAGAGAGAAGATTCAATGAATCTTCGTCTGCTATCATGCTTCTCCATCAGTATCATAGATGGCCCGCATTGGCTCATCATTTTCTTGAAGTTGATGGTCGTGATATTCCTCCCATGAATCTACTGATGATGGCCCTGCAAGCTCAGTTTCCCTTTGGAAAAAATTATCATCAGACATATCAACATCAGAGAAATCATAATTATAAGCATTGTCGCCCACCAAATCTTCATCTTCTGATTCTAACTCTTGTTCACAATACATGCTTGGCATGCTGCTTACATCTTGCAGTGATCTGGTTTGTCCTTTTTGAGGAAAAGGAGCAGGTCTTTTCCAATTATCCTCTCTGGTTTCAACCTCATATTCTTCCTCTTCTATGTTCAACAGGGTATTGGTAGTCTCTATCAATATTTCCAGGTTTTTTTCTAAAGAGATCTGCCTTATTTTCTCTGCTCGGTCTTTCTTTGCTGCTTTTAATCTTTCTTCCCTGCACTTTATGTTGTATTCGACAATAATTTCTACCTCTTGCATTTCCTCCAGGCTCGAAGGTTCTCTTTCCCTTATATGAAATTCCACCTCGGGGTCAAAAGAACTTGGATAATCCACTAGGGCCCACGAGGTGGTTTTATGTCAGAAGGTATTGCATGATATGCCTTATTGAACCTGGCTGAAAATCCTTGTACTGTCTCACCTGGCTGCCTTTTCAAATTTTGATACTCCTTTAGGATGATGAGAGCACTCTTTGGGGCTACCCATTTATCGAGGAAAACTTGAGAAAATTGATGAAAGCTGCAAATTCTTGCCTCTGGCAGGCCTTTGAACCAGCTCTTAACATTTCCTTGTAATGAAAAGGAAAAAATTTTGATGCACACATCATCTTCTTATATTTCATACAGTTCAAGTAAATCCTCAAGGTTTTGAACATGTTCTTCAGCAGTGGCCCCTTTATTTTCTCCATCAAAAAGAGGCAACTGGTTTATAAGTTCCGAGGGAAGGGGTTGGAAGATAAGAGGTAAAACCAGAGGCTTATATCTCTCTATGACCTTTGTGGGTGTGGTAGTGCAACAGGAGGCTCATGACTGCTTGCAGTTTCTTTAGGAGTGGGGGATATTACATGAGGCTCTTGTTCCACCAGGTCTTTCACAAGAGTACAGGTCTCCTCATGGTCTGAAGACTGAGACTTGAGATCTTTTCCACATTCATTGTGGGTTTCATCTTTGTACACTTGATTAGGTTTAAAGTAGGACAGAACATAGTGGTAGAAAAATACAATGAATTATTTAAACCAAATCCAACCCATATGCTCTACCCTTCTATGAGGTCTTGCCATCTTTCAGGTTCTTCCTCCAGTGGAGTCTTTTAGGATTATGGAGTGTGGAGTCGCCAGGTGGATGAATTTGACTGTTTGAAGTAGGCTGTTGTCCACCATCAGCTATTGAAAGCCAATCTAACCAAAGATCTTGGGACTTTGAGTGCCTAAGAATGTTTAGGGTGAAATGCACTCAATTCCCCAGCGGAGTCGCCATTATGTTGGGGTTCCCATGTTTTGGCCAGGTTGGCAAGACCAAAAGATGAGACAACATCGGAACCACTTTGGGGCCCTAGGATCTAGCCCTCCTGGACCCAGAGAGGGATCTCTCCATAGAACAAAGACTGGTGTATCTTTGAAAGCTTAAAATGAGATATTAGGCTAGGTATGAAGCACAAAGGGGGTTTAAAATGATTTGGTTGGTTGGTTGCTGGGTTGGTCATGAGATCATAGACTGAGAAAATAATGGAAGGAAAGGAACAAAATAGGAGGATGTTTCAGCAAAGGGTATAGGTCAAGAAAGTGCCATCCATTGGGCTATGGAGTCGTGAAAGGGAATTACTTGCAAAAACTAGCCAAGGCTTTCAGAGGGCAAGTCATCTACACTAAAGGATCTTTTAGATAGATTATGGGATGGAACATTAAGGATTAAAAGTGAAAGAAGGAAAGACACCCAATTTATATCTATAGATAAGGTCAGAGGTCATTTAACTCCAAACCTGCTTGGACATACTCAGAGGCAGCTTTCGATGGAGGGACAAAGGGGCAGCTTATAGATCGTACCAGAGGTCATTTAACTCCAGTTCAGCTTTAGCAGGCTCTAGGGAAAAAAACAGAGATAAGATTAACAATAGATCTTGTAAAGCCCAGCTGGTTGCACAAGGATCCTAGTGGACAGGGCTAACTCTGATCCCCAGTGTTCCCAAATCTTCCAACTTAAACCCAACAAGAACAACCAAAGACAGATTCCATTTAACTCATACATCAGCTAGAAGCATAAGGAACTACTACACTGGTTAAATTAACTGAGATCAACCCTTAGATAGTCACATTTAGCAGAAACATTAAGGCAACGAGAGAAAAAGCATAGGGTGCCTAACAAGGGAAAATCCTATGCCAGATTTTTGATGCAAGCTAGAAGAGAAATGAACAGCATGAAAATGAAATAAACAGAGTTAGGAAAACATCACCAATAGTAATAGACCAGGATCCTGTGAAATGTGCTTTGATTAATTGATACAAAACCAGTCACATACACTGAGCTCAATGGCTGTTACAATCCAAACTTCCCCTCCTAGCCTACTACATACAACTACTCTGCTAATCCCTCCCAAAATTTTCTAACAGTCAGAATGAATCCTTCTAACAGAAACAACAGCAGCCGAACAACAACCCTTTCAATAAGTTTCTGTGTGAATATTATAGCTGAAAGAGGGCAGAGGAGGTAGGTGAAGAACCAAATGAGAATTAAACCTCAGAAAAGAAAGAGGGCCGAAGCCCATTCTGTTTTAAACTCGGTGCATTCATTTCTGGTACAGAAAGGTGGTCTTCTTCGGCTTCATTTACTCTGGTATGGTCCTGTTGAGCTCTGGCTACAGAACTTTGTGGTACCTTGGTGAATAAACAAAAGAGTGAAGTGAATGACTGAATGGTCTACCATAACGCATTAACAACTGCTCTGGTAGCTTGAGACTGTGGTCCATGTGGAAATCTTCAGGAACACAGTAAATAATGGAATTGATATGGGCGCTTTGTCCTTTGGAACCATCTCCTGATGTGAAACCATACTGAATTAGTTTTTTGTGCATTGAGCTCTTTTCCGCTTCATTTATAGCTCTGTTTGCAAAATCCTGCCGCTGTAACAAGGACTGTGTGCTCATGGCGGCCTTTCCCACCTGATAACCCTATAAAACACGGGATTGAGTTATGAAATCCATGCATAGGGGGTAGCTATGGAGGATGGGAGAGCAACAGCGCGACAGTGTCGTGAAATAGTGTTTTTGAATGAAATGAATGTGGAAAATGCATCGTGGGCCGTTTTATCATGATGTGGAGGCGTAGATCAATGGTGGAGATCAAACAATGGAATGATATATGAAAATGGACGAAATGAATATGAAATATGAACTTTTAATGTAAAATTCAAAACTTTAGACTTTGGTGGAAATGAAAAAGAAATAGATGAAATGCAACGGACATGCATATGAGGTGGGACCCAAATGGAATCGCAAATCGCAATCGGAGACGGGAGTAGGGCGGAGTGATATAGCAGAAAAATTCCGATGCGATTGGGGAAGTAGTAATAGGGAAAACCTTTGAAAAAACGAAAATATGACAAAATTCGAATTGACAAAGGGAAAACCCTTTATTTTATGAATGGGCGGAAGAGTTAAGTGGTGGGGCCCGAGGGGTCAATCGCAATTGGAGATCGGGAGTGGGGGTCAATCGGAACGCGTATTGCAAAAGTCGCGATGCGATTGATCGGGGGAAGCGTATCAGAGGGTTGGAACAAGGACCGCGATCGGGGAATCGGAGGGGAGGACTGTGATCAGGGAATCGGAAAGAAGGACTGCGATCAGGGAATCAGAGGGAAGGACTGCGATCAGGTCAATCAGAGGAAGGGTGCGATCGGGCGGATTGAAGCGATGGCGCGATCAATCGTAATCGCAGTACATTGCGATGCGTTCAATTGCATCGCAAATACTTGTGATTTGAGTGATCGGAACAAACAAAATAAAACATGCGATTTGATAAGATTTATAAGTGGCGGGGACATATATTAATATAAAAATTTACAATAAAGTTTTATTGAAATGCATGGAGGGTATGGAAAGGGGAAGTGGTTAAAGGTGAGACTTTATAATATAAAGTTTTATTATAAAGTTCTACGGGTCATGGAGGGGAAGTGGTTGGGGTTTAGCAGAAAAGGGGCTAGGCCCTATTATAATGTGGCTAAGTGGGTTTTTTCCCATTTAATGTGATTTAAATGTTAGGAAGGGGGACGATAGAGAGGTAAAGGGCGAATTAGTCCAAACAAGGGATATGGGTAGAAATCAAAGGGGATTTTGGGAGGACTTAGAGGGTAAAAAGGGAAATAGAAGGGGAGACTCAGGGGGGGCAAAATAGAAGTTAAGTGGGGGTGAAATAAGAGGGAAAAGGGCCTTTTGGGCATTCTTCACAAACAGAGAGGCTTTATGATGGAAATCAACAGAGGGGATTTTATCAAAGGACCAAAGGCATAAGGAGGCTTCAAGGATGATGTGTTTTCAGGGGAAATGCATTCCTTGAAGGCTCAACAACATTTCAGCCCCCCGTTTGCTTGTCAAAAATTTATGGGGGGCTAACAACCCCTATGGGGAGAATTTAGTGAGTTTGGTTAAGTTAGTTTTAGGTGTCTTTTATTTTCTTAGTGGGTGCATGTGTGTGAGAAAAAAATGGACAAGCACATAGTTTGAACGTGTGGATATTCAATGTTCCTTTTCAAAATCCCCTATTTAAACTATGTTGTATTGTTCCTTTCTCAAAATAAAAACATGTGCGCGTATGGGCCGCTTTCTATTTTTCCTAGTTAGTATATGTGATTAACTAAAGGGAGATGGCGAGTTGTGAATAGAGCATTCATATGCTTACCTAGGATCACCGAAGGGTGCAAAGGTAGCAGATATTACTTGCTCTTCTATCGACAATTCAATCCTAGTGCAAAAATTGAACTAAACTAATAACTTTTACAATAGAAAAAATAAACTAACTAAGCATGCATGGACTTGGGCCACTTACTTTGGCTAATTATCTAGGTGTGTTGGTACCTAAATTTGCAAAACATAATTTTTTTTCGAAATACAAGTTATTTTTCCCCCCTACTTAAACTATGTGTGAACTTTACAAAAATCAACTTGAAATAAAAATGACACTAAGCCTACAAAAAGTAGCTAAGAGTGAGCTTTAGCAAGCTGCAGGGTACCACAACTAGTGCTGGAAAGTGTATTAAGGGCTGCCAAGCACTTTACAAACAGGAAAATATAGAAATGAGGGAGAAATTTCTCTTTATGTTTTTTATGCGCAAAAGGCTAAAACAAGCGCGATATCTACGTGCCGATCAGCTCTGAACGTGTGCCCTGAGCGCATCTGTGGGAGGGAAAAGCATGAAAATTCCTGCAAAAGTACTTTTTGGAGTTGTTCTGCTTCAGTCTGTCACTTGTGATGAACTAGGGACTGCAAGAGAAAAAAGAGGAAATTCAACTCCACTCCATAACACGGACAAAGGTATCTCCAAAAAAGAGGCACAACCACATAAACTTGGTAATAAACGTTAGTGGAGTTGCCAATCCTATTTTAGTGTTTTTGGTGCATGTATGTACGTATGAAATCACACCAACTTAAGGGGTGTGGTTTACCCGCTTAAGTTATTGGTAGCAGGCAGAAAAATAAGTGGAGTCAAGCAAGTTAGTGGAACAAGCTAGAATCATAAACATACTAGATAGAGAAATAGAATGCATAAATAAACTAAAACTAAAAAAAATAAACAAAAGCTCTGAATAGAGTCAAACAACTGCAATAATCCAAACGGTGGCTCTTCGACCCCTCTTATTGAGTGCTGGTAGGAAATGAGGATGAAACTTTAACCCTCTTTTCAAAGGGCCCCTAGAACATGGGTTCTAAGTCCTAATGCAAGGATGTTTTTACTACCAAGCTTGCCTTGGTGCAAAGTCTCCCTCTCTCTACTGTGGTGGACCGAACTTGTTGGATGGCCAACAATTGAGTCCCCTCTATCTTCATCTCTGGATCCCACACTGCTGGTATTGCTTGGAAAATTCTGGCCAGCATAACAATGTGTTCACAAATTCTTCATCTCATGGTGGCTTTATATAGGAGAATTCAAATCCTCCTTCCCTCTCTTGGTACATTGTGGATGGTGACCCAAGAGAGGGGGATGATTCCTTTGTGTGCTACAAATATTCCATTGTGTACTCACTTGATGTTTAAGGAGGCTTTGGTGGCTGTCCTTAGGTGGCTTCAAGTGAGGAATCAATGTCCTAGAGTGTGCTTTTTTGTGGTCCTGGAAAGTGACTTTCTCCACTCCAAGGTTTGTGCGCATTTCTAGTCATAAGGCACACAAAGGCGCTCTTCACGAAGGATAATGCAGGAAAAAGCATTTATGACTTGCTCAAATTTGATTTTTCCTCAGACCTTAGATATTTTTAAATACTTTCCAGATTCTGTAATGTCTTCCAGCCCTGTAAATCCTTCTGCTTGACATTAAATAATGTTGTCTTCTTCTCGTACGATTTTCTAGTGCTAACAATGGTTTTATTCAATTTTTATCATGAAACAGGTATTTTTAATCCATTTGATGTTCTTCTGAATAGGTTTGCAACTGATGAGAAGATTAGTCATGCACATTTATTTAAGGAATTATTTTACCACAAAGCATACTTTTATCCTTACTTTTCGAGCTTTGATAAAAAATAAAAAGGAATTGAAGCACACTTTTATCTCTTTTTCGAGCTTCAATAACAGTGAAAAAAGAACCCCTAGAGTCTTCTTTTAAAGCTCTTTTTAGACTCCGATAATGTGAAAAGATTGTTGAGCACTTGTCTTTTCGAGCTCGTAAAAGTAAATGAATTGATATCTACTCAGTATAAGTTTAACCCTTTTTTGGACTGAGATGGATTATTTACGAAAAAGGAATGCCTTAGTCGAATATGGCTAGGAGGTTCTCTCAGATATTATTTTACACTTTTCAGATCTGAGTGACAACTTTATGAAAAAGTACTTATGGAGTTTTCTTTCGTCCTCTTTTTCAAACTCTCTAAATATGAAAAAGGACCAGGTTGTCACTGTTGTTAGGCTTGTTAAAACATAAAATAGCGATGGGCTTGTTGATCATGGTAAGAATCAAGTTTCATTCACCGCTAGGCTAGTTAAATTATTAAATAGTGATACACTATTTGCTCGAAGGGTTGAATTATAGATCAAGCATATGTTATCCTGCTCAAACTTGTTAAAAAATAAAGAGGTACTAGTCGAAAAATGACCGGGGAAAATTTGGGAAAGTGAATTGAACTTTTACGGTAGCAGGATGCTCTTGAACATGACACTTCACTCCATCCTCGTGACTATTTGGGTTGGGTAATCTTCTTGATAGTTCATTCATATCTTCACTTTGGTTTTGGTTCAATCCTTCCAACTCATCTCAGTGTCGCTGATATGTTCAAGCAAAGTCATCCAGTGAATACTCATCCTTCTACAATACTCATAAACCTTCATTCTCATTACATTCATCCCGGAACATTGCTATATGAAGTCACATTTTGTCTTTGAAATCAGTAACTCCCGTTTCGCAATAAAGTGGCTTCCTGTCGACATCAAATCATCATCCAGGAAGTTCACTTAGAAACATCATCTTCCAGTATCATGAGGCTTGTTATAGCATCAACAAGATCCTCACTACCGGACTTTTGACTGAAATATTTTGTTTGGTGTTCGACATCAAATCATCTATTCACACCTTGCGATATGTACTGCAGTACATTGAGAGCCATTAACATCAATGGTGGTTCTCTCGTGTTTGTTAACAACTCACATCATTGGCTGGTAATCAAACGATGTCTTACCATGTTCGACTACAAATCATATATTCGCATGGCTAGACTTTTACTCGAACAATCGAGTGAACGAGATAAGAATACCCTGGATCTAGTTTCAACCATCTGGGCTATGATTTTGGGATTGTTGTACACATCATCTATACAGTGACCTTACATATAGATCGTCATCCAAACATGGACCTATATCTGTAGGCATACATGTATTGGGAAACATTCCAATATAGACGACCTTCTGAACTATTTACATGATATTAGATAGTTTATGTGCTGAGCATGGGAATGCCTTCCCTCAGCAATTCGTGATCAAGAGGATATATCATGATGTAATGTATTGTAATATTGATGCAGGTCGCCACTCCAGTTCAATACCAGCCCATCACATCGTAAAGAATCTCATTCAAAAAATATTGTTATTATTCTAACTTCATGCTTTAGGGGGCAATTGTTATAGGTCAATTTTGGCATAATTCCCAATGCCTTGGTCAATCTAGAAATCATCCCTAGGAATAATGAAATAGGGTCTATCATCCCCTATCATTTCAGTTGCTACATTCCCTAAGAAAAGAACAAGAACAAATCATCCATGACTTCCATTGCAAGGTTCCAAGTTTTGAAGTATATGTTATATCACCTATGATCTATTCAAGGTAGCCTCTTAAGGGACTAACTGCTTTGCATATGCAGTTACCTCCATTCAAGGGTGCTTTGCAAAGAACTTCCTGGCATTCAAGGGTGCATTGGTCAAATGGGAGTGAAATTCTCATTGTTCCGGAATCTCCACATGGCCAGTGCCTTCTAGAAGAGTCCATATGTGCCAAAATTTGAATCCATGTGTCCATCTAACACCTCTGAGCTAGGGAACATGTCTTTCCTATTATTAGAAAATCATTGATTGAGAAATTACCTCTAGTTGCCCTATAAATTGAGCACAGATTCTAGTGCTAGAAGATGAAGAAATTTGGTAAAGAAATGTCATTGACTTCTCAATTGAGTGCGTGATAAGAGTGATATTTTGCTGGTGATATGTTTATTGTGATGAGTTTGGGATGATGTTGGAGCTGGTGACATCAAATTGATAGCTGGTTGTAACCTCCCCCTTCTATCCATTAATAAAGATTGTTGCTCATTTTCCCATATATGTATCTATTTATGTTTCTATTTTTCATATCATGGATTCTTAACTGATATATATGTTTCATTTTTAATTGATTTAACTAATTAAGATAAATAGCCATCTATATATTGCAATCTCTTTTCTGTTTAGTGTTTATACTTGCAGGACCTAGTCTGGCGATCAAAGTTGGATTGGAAGCTACAATAAGAGCGACAGAAGGAGAATAGGAAGCGCTTGGTTCACAAGTAAGTTCCTATATCTTTCTATGTATCTATTTACTCTTATAGAAATTGTTTGCAAAGTCTTTGATCTATTGTTCTAAATGCATAACACCACATTTAGGGAATGTGTTTTATTCGTAATTCATAATTCTGCATAACAAAATAAAAAATCCCTTAACACTTGTTAATGCTAAGCAGCCCGAAGAAAAAATAGATGATGAAAGTTTGTAAAGGACAGATACCTTGCGTGTTCAGGAGTGACAACGTTGATCTTAGCAGTAAGCTTGTGGACGTGTGAATAATATTCTTGAGATCTAGTAATTTCGTTGCACATAAATTGATGAGTTGGTTAGGGTTCATATTTAGTTTGGTGGAAGAGACATTAATAAGGCTTGGTGAATTAGTTAGGTAGTTATTAGAGTGTAAATGAAGGATTCATGGATCTAATGGCCTAAAAAATTTCAATCATCTAACATTTGATCCAATGGTGTAGATAAGGACAGAGTGGCAGCTAGGAGAGCGTAAATGAAGGAGTCATGGATCTGATGGCCTAAAATATTTCAATCGTCTAACATGTGGTCCAATGGTGTAAACAAGGACAAAGTGGCAGCTAGGGGAGCTGTTTTCAAAGTAATACGCCTTAGAGTGTAATAATTATAATATATTAATATGAATATTCTAATTAATAATAATATTAGTATTAATATTTTAATATTAATACTAGGGTATTTGGCCCTTAGGCGTAAATATAAAGAGTATGGAGTAATATAAAAATAAGTTTTATTTTTTACCATACCTCTTGTTTATTTATATTTATATTTATTTACCATACCTCTTTTATTTACCATGGTATTGGCCCATAGGCTTGGTATATACTTAGATGTTGATTTCTAATCATATTTGATATATATTTTATGTATTTACCATACCTCTTGTAACATATACACACAAACAAACAAAAAAAATAAAAAATTTACTTATCCCCTCATAAGGGTAAATACTTTAAACAGATGTATCTTTTAAAATGTCACAACAATACTAAGATTAAACATCACTTAATACATTTACTAACTAAGAATTAATCAAATGTTCTAACCTCCATTTTCTTATTATAAGGATTACATCTACTTACGAATCCAATCTTATTACCGTAATTTTATCATGACATATAGCTAGTAGTATATTATAAGGTCAAGTCGGATTGGTTCTAAGGCTTCGATATAAATGTTTAACACAGGTGCCAAACCTATCGGAATATTGACATACAACAAATGCATGAACCATATCTCATTTTCTATCAACATCATATCTGGCATAAAATGGGAGTTAAATACATAAGTACTTGGCATTTACTCCACGCAATAGTTGTAGGATCCGCAGTTAAGATGCGCGGGTTTCAATGGTACCCTGCTAGATTTTTCACCATTGATCTCCTTGTGGATCAATGGTTCATGTTTCCAGTGGGAAAAGTTCTGAATATTCACGCCCAACCCTAACTCACTTTGTCATTTTCATTCCTTGTCTTCATGGAGAAGCTCCTTTGGCTCTAAGATATGGTTCCGTGGCGTGCTGCAAGTCTTGCTGCCCATGCCTTGGGGCTTTGTCAATACAGTGTCGGCCATGAATTCTTTGACTGGTTTCACCACGAGCTTGTTGGGGGTTGCATCACCCAGCTCACTTGCTGCGCAGTGGAGAAGAGTATTGGCGACATAGGTAATGAAGCTTGACTAAGGGTAATGTTCTTAATTCTGCCATGGCAAACTTCTCAAGTTTCTGTACGCTCTTCATATACACAGTCGGGTAAGAATTAACCCTTCCCAATTTCGTTAATTTTACTCTTCACTTTGTTTTCACTGTAAGCGGAAATTATTTCTCTCTGTTGTTTCACTTATTGAGTTCATTGGTTCTACTATGTTATCATACTTCTGTTTGTTTATCTGGAGGAATGAGGGAACCTCTTAAGCAGGTTAACCTCTCTCCCACTTGTCTTAATACTTTGTCTTTCCTTATCTGGTTTTATGGTTAAATATTTAATACAATGCTTCCTCATGGTAATTGCTTTGCTGCTTTGATAATTGCAGGTCATTATTCTTCGACCTCGATGGTGGAATATTCTGCACCCAAGATTTGCATGTCGTTTGCTAGGTCTTCTCCAGATTCTAGCTGATGTAATTACTTCTCCTTCTAGGTACACCAAAGAAATTTGTCTCATGACCGAGGTCTAAAATCCTCTACGAATTCTAAGGATTTTTAATTGACATTCTATACTTTTTTACTCTGGAACTTGTAATTTTATATATTTTGGAACATTTAATTTATTTCTGTAATGATAGTATCAATTCTTCTAGTCAGGGATTTAGATCCTGGTTAGATTTTTGCACATGTACTCTATTCCGAGAGATTGTTTATATGAATATTGTTTTATGTCATTTGAGAAATGGATTATCTCCTAGTTGATATTTTCTCGCACTTAGCTTATATTTCCTATACATGCATTTTTTATATATTTATTCACTAAATCTTCGAGTGCAAACTCAATTTTTAGGATAAATTGCAGCTGTCTTTTCTTGAAGTAATTTTCTAGCATATACTTTCTTTATTTTATAATATACTAGAACAATCCACCGGATTATAAATTTCTTGGGTTTTCATGGTGCTCGGACCACCTATTCTTTAGTCCAAGTATAGAATTGAAAGGGAAGAAGCGATGTGTATAGGGTTGGGGTTTTACCCCGTACCCACTACCAATGGCTTATTCCACACAACTATTGATAAATCTGGTTTCTCATATGAAATATAAACACAGTTTGTTTCTTTTTTTACATAGACTTCATATAAAATGAACTACTCAACTTTGAAAAGTATACAGGAAGATTATGGAATCCTGTATAAGGTACAATATATTTGTTTATTTGGCTTATTGATAATAAAGTATTGTATATATTTTCTTTAAAAAAATACCCACAGTACATCTATAAGGTTTATAAATTGTACAGTAGTAATGTACAAAACCTTGTAACTATTTTTTGGGTTAATATTTTTCATTTTCTTACTATTTTTCCAATGTAATACAGATTCCAAGAAAATGATAACCTTTCTCCTGAAATTAAATAACGAGTTTTCTATAGATAAAACTTAGAAATTCGCCTGTCGATCATTAGACATAATAACAGTCGTTGTTTAAATAGTAATAAATTAGACAACACTTATCTAGAAAATGTAGTTGGATTTTTCTATCCACACAACCTTCAAGAGCGGCTATTACATCCTCTGCTTGCCCCCGTGCTCCGCCCTGAAAAGGTATGGGTTGACAGTAGATTTTCTGCTGTGACCTCAAGAGTTCAAGTCCAGTAAATGCCATAAATCTTCAAGAATTCACTGAGTGTTTTTCCACTGGTCTCTACCAGCTCAAGAAAAATCTCCACTCTTTCTTTACCTATGAACAAAACCCCTATTCCTCACTGGGATGAGTCTCTTATCCCTAGAGGAGCAGGTAACTGTTCAAACTGTCCAACCACCTTTTCAGTTCTTGGAAAAAATTTACCAACAACCTTTTCACGTTTAGTTTCCATAACCAATTTATTATTCATAATTAAAAAGAAGGAAAATACCTTTCTAACAAAATATTAATTGTCTCAATATTTTTTCCTTAAATAATATTAAAAGTCATTTAACTAGTTAACAACTAGTTAGCAGTAAATGCAGCTGTCACAAATTCCCCCCTAGAAGTAAAATCGTCCTTGGTGTTTCACTCTAGCTCTAAAAAAGAGCTCTAGGTAAGCCTCACACAAAAATATTTCATCCTCCCAAGTAGCCTCATCCAGGCCGAAGTGCTTCCATTGCACTTTAACCTAGGTGATGACTCGCTTCTGGAGAAAAATTTCCCTCTGATAAAGTATGTGTTGCGGCTCGACTAGAAACTCATCGTCTAGCTCTACCTGCAAACAACAAAGTTCCATGTCAAATTCTCATAAAGAAACCATATTTCAAGTTAGGATTTTAATTTTATCCTACTTGTATATTTTTCCAATGAATTACGTGCTTTGAATCATGCATATAATGCTTCAACAGGAACACATGAAACACATTGTGTACTCGAATGTGACTGGGTAAAGCCAGCTGACAGGCCACAGGTCCTACCCTTTCCAAAATTTGGAAGGGTCCACAGAACCTGGGAGCCAACTTGGCACAAGAGGTCCACTGCAAGGTACTCCTCTTAGGTTTGATCCTCACATAGACATGGTCTCCCACTTTGAATTCTCGATAAGACCTCTTTTTATCTGCATAGATCTTCTGTCGATCTTATGTAGCCTTCAAATTTTGTCTTATCTTCTTTACTTCTAATTCCATTTCAGCAAGAATCTCGGGTCCCAACATTAATTTTGTTTTGGGGCTGCTCCAATTTATGGGTGTGCGACACTGCCTCCCATACAAGGCCTTGAAAGAAATCATCTTAAGGGACTCCTGATAACCATTGTTGTAAGAAAATTAAACAAGATGCAAATAGTCTTCCCATTTGGTTGGTTGCTGCATCACATACATGTGCAACTGTCTTCCAACACTTGGTTTACTCGCTCTGTTTGATCGTCTGTCTGGGGATGATAAGTTGTACTAGAGTTTATTTTGGTCCCCAGACTTGTAAATAGAGTCTTCCAAAATGATAAGGTAAACTTAAAATCCCTATATGAGATAACCATCTTCGAAATACCATGCAGCCTGAAAATTTCCCTCATGAATATGTCTGCTATCTGTAAAGTTTTTTAAGTAGAATGCACAAGTATAAAATGTGTAGATTTACTCAATCTATCCATTACCACCATGATGGAGTCATTTTTCCTTTTTGTTTGCGGTAACCCTGTAATGGAGTCCAGGGATATGACCTCACACTTCCATTCAGGTACTGGTATGGGCTGCAACAATCCTGTAGGACGTTGATGCTCCACCTTCATCTACTGACACTCCAAACATTTATTTAAATACTCAGCAATATTTTTAGACATACCAGGCCAGAAAAATACCTTTCTAATTACAGTCAACATTTCCTGGTATCCTGGGTGGCCTGCATAATTGCTACGATGGTATTTATTCATTATGAGCTCCTTTAGATCCACACAGTTTGGTACATATATCTTACCTCTAAAAGTTAGCATCTGATCATCATTTACTCCATACTGAGAAGTACTTCCCTGATTTCTTGTTTCTTCCATTTTTTGCCATAGGAATTGATATTCCAGATCTTTTTGTGCTTCTTCTTTTACTTGATCTAAGAATTTACTTTCAAGTTGATTGTAATAAATCTCATAAACACAATGAAACCTCCTAATTAAAGCATCAGCCACTTGGTTTTCCTTAACTTTCATGTGTTGGATGTCCATATCAAACTCACTTAGAAAGGCATTTCATCTTGCCTGTCTAGAGTTTAAATCAGCTTGCTTGAAGTAACTAGTCAAGCTGCTATGACCTGTTTTTAGAACAAACTTTTTCCCCAGCAAGTAGTGTCTCCTTACTCGGAGCGCATGTACTACTGCTGTTAATTCTAGATCATAGGCCGAATATCTTTGTTCATGATCCTTCGACTTTATTGACTCATAAGCCACTACTTTGCCTTCCTGGGATAGAACTACCCCAGCACCTTCTTTGCTAGCATCTGTACAAACTTCAAATTCTTTGTTGGGATTAGCTACTCTCAATACTGGTGCAATGGTCAATAGCCGATTCAACTTCTCGAAGTTGTTCTGACACTCAAAAATCCATTTAAAGACTTTTCCTTTTCTCTACAAAGAGGTAATGGGAAAAGAAATTCTGGAGAAACCCTCAATGAATCTTTAGTAATACCCAGCTAATCCCATAAAGGATCGAATATATGCCACATTTTGGGGTACTTGTCACTCCATAATTGTCTTTATTTTCTCTAGATCAACAAAAATACCTTTTTCTGAATGAAATGGCCTAAGTACTAGATTTTTGTTTTAAAGAAATCACATTTGCTGAACTTAGCGTACAATTGGTGCTTCCTTAACATTTCCAGCACAATTCTTAAATGTTCTCTACGTTCTTCCTGGTTTTTGGAGTAGATTAAAATATCATCTATAAAGATAAGCACAAAATTATCCAAGAAAGGATGAAATATTCCATGCATTAACCTCATAAAGGTTGCTGGTGCATTTTTTAAACCAAAGGGTAACACCACAAATTCATATTGCTCGTACTTGGTACGTAACGCAGTCTTGGAAATGTCTTCATCCTTGATTCAGATATGGTGATATCCAGATCTTAAGTTGATTTTAGAAAACAATGTGGCCCCATTCACTTGATCAAACAGATCATCAATCCTGGGTAAAGGTTATTTATTATTGACTGTTAGCTTGTTGATACGTCTATAGTCCATGCACATTCACATGGTTCCATCCTTCTTCACGAACAACACTGGTGCTCCCCAAGGGGACACACTCGTATGAATGTAACCTTTGTCCAACCGTTCCTGTAACTGCATTTTCAATTTAGTTAATTCTGGAATTCTCACTCTGTAAGGAGCCCTTGACATAGGTGATGCTCCTCACATCAGTTCAATATTAAAATCAATATCTTGCCTTGGTGGTAATCTAGGAATATTTTCTGGAAAAACATCCATGAAATCTTGTACCACTGGTATGTTTTCCATCAGAGGTCCTTTTTCCTTGGAGTTAGCATATCCCACCTGAATAGCATATATTTGGCATTCCTTCCTCATACATTTACTCATTTGGGATGCTGTGATTGGACGTAGCTATAGCGGCTTCTTGACTCCCTGAATCTCCTCACGTGTTCCATCTTGCATTCTGTAATAAATAATATTTTCCTTGCAGTCCACTAAGGTCCAATGTTTTTCTAGCTAGTCCATGCCCATCAAAACATCTTAGGACCCTAATGGAAATATGTTCAGGTCTACATTCAACTATTGTTCTGTAATTTCTAAAGTACAATTTGGAATTTTGGAAGTTACCTTTCATTTTTCTCCAGTGGCTAGCTGTACCACCCACAAGTTTTTGAATTTCTACTCTTTTAATTTACACATTTCCACTATTTTGGGACTAACATAACTTAGAATTGCACCTGGATCTACCAAAATAGAAACAGATTGAGTCAATAATTTACCTTCCAACTCAATCATCGTGGGCTGATAATCTTCGTGTTGATCCTCCAACTCCATGTTGATACGAGGAATGTTTCGCGCCACATCGCCTACTATGGAGGCTTCCTGCAAGTTTGAAACTATGTCATTTCTTGCTTGTTGTGGATAGTTTTATAATAGTGTGCCTCACCACATCCCCAACACTGTAGAGGTGGTTTGGTCACCTACCCTTTCTCAGGTTTTCTAGGTGCCTCTGTAGGCTTCTCTTCTACTGGCCATCAGGTTCTATGATGATTCCTGCCAAATTGTTTACTGACAAAATTTCGGGCAGAATTATTAAAGTTATTGCTTTTGGCTCCTTTAAATTTGGAGCTACTTTTCTGTCCCTTCCTTGGCTTCCAACTATTGCCAACCTCCCCTTTAGCCTTGGACTGCAGATAGCACATTCGTGCCTTATGAATGGCTTCATCCATGGTTCTAGGATTTAAAAATTCAATTTTCTCTTTCATGTGTGTTGGTAGGCTACTCAGAAATCTCTGCACCTTAGCCTTTTCTTCTCAAAGATATGGAACATATCGTAACAGGGAGGTGAACTTGGTGATATATGCATCCATAGTCATATGTCCCAACCTCAAGTCATGAAATTATTTAACTTTCTTATCATAGAAATGTTCTGTCAAATACTTGTCTTTAAAGTATTTCTGGAACGATTCCCAGGTGACATATTGTTCCTCAATGCTGCGAATATTCTTCACTTCTTCCCACCACAGAGTGGCTTTCTCCCTTAACTGATATATGGCCAATCTAGCCTTCAAGTTGTTGCTATATTCATACACCTAAAATACTTGTTCATGTTTATTAACCATGCCTCTGCCACTTCCTTAGCTTCACCATCAAATGCTAGTGGTTTTATTTTCCGAAACTCCCCCTTGGAGCTATACTTTCTGCTTCTTAACCTCTTGGTGATTTGAAAATTTGCCGGATTCTGCTTCATTGTAGTTTTTTTTCTTGTTGCTTCACTGGGATGGGCTTCTTTCCACTCTGTCAGTGGTTTTGTCTCTAGTTTTCTATTCATCACCTTATTGCATGCCCTTGTCAGTACTGGGGTGTTCCATTTCTTGATTTTGTTTGTCGGATAGACTTTTGAGTATCTTTTCTTGCTCTTGCATTAATCATTTGTTATCCCTTCGAACTCGAACCATTTCTTCCTATAAATATTGTATTGTATTCAAAAGTATATTGGTTTGATGTTGTTGTTCCTCCAACAGCCTACTTGTTTGCTGGTGCTGATCGAAACTCAGCTGGACCCACATTTTGGGGTTCACCACTAGTTTTGTTTGGGGTTCCTGGTATCCTCGAGTGGTTGTTGCATTGTTCCCATCCTCATGATGTTTGCTGCTAAGCTTCTATTTTGTGCATCATTATACACACACCTTAATCGTTAGTTGACGATTAGGGTCCCAGCATAGGAATGCTGCTCTGATACCACTTGTAACATATACACACAAACAAAATAAATAAAAAATTTACTTACCCCCCCATAAGGGTAAATACTTTAAACATATGTATCTTTTAAAATGTCACAGTAATACTAAGATTAAACATCACTTAATACATTCACTAACTAATAATTAATCAAATGTTCTAACCTCCATTTTCTTATTATAAGGATTACATCTACTTACGAATCCAACCTTATTACCATAATTTTATCATGACATATAGCTTACAGTATATTATAAGGTCAAGTCAGATTGGTTCTAAGGCTTCGATATAAATGTTTAACACCAGTGCCAAACCTACCTGAATATTGACATACAAAAAATTCATGAACCATATCTCATTTTCTGTCGACATCATAGCTGGCATAACATGGGAGTTAAATACATAAGTACTTGGCATTTACTCCACGCAATAGTTGTAGGATCCGCAATTAAGATGCACGGGTTTCATTGGTACCCTACTAGATTTTGCACTGTCGATCTCCTTGTGGATCAACAGTCCATGTTTCCGGCGGGAAAAGTTCTGAATATTCATGCCCAACCCTAACTCACTTTGTAATTTTCATTCCTTGTATTCATGAAGAAGCTCCTTCGGCTATGAGGTATGTTTTCGCGGCGTGCTGCAAGTCTTGTTGCCCACGCCTTGGGGCTTTGTCAATACAGTGCCAACCATGAGTGCTTCGACTGGTTTCACCACGAGCTTGTTGGGGGCTGCATCACCCAACTCACTTGCTGCGAAGTGGAGAAGAGTATCAGCGACATAGGTAATGAAGCTCGACTAAGGGTAATGGTCTTCATTTTGCCATGGCCAACTTCTCAAGTTTCTGTACGCTCTTCATATACACAGTCAGGTAAGAATTAACCCTTCCCAATTTTGTTAATTTTACTCTTCACTTTGTTTCACTGTAACCGGAAATTATTTCTCTTTGTTGTTTCACTTATTGAGTTCATTGGTTATGCTATGTTATCATATTGCTCAGTTTGTTTATCTAGAGGAACGAGGGAACCTCTTTACCAGGTTAACCTCTCTCCCACTTGTCTTAATACTTTGTCTTTCCTTATCTGGTTTTATGGTTAAAGATTTAATACTATGCTTCCTCATGGTAATCACTTCACTGCATTAATAATTGCAGGTTAGTATTCTTCGACCTCGATGGCGGAATCTTTCGCACCCAAGATTTTCATGTCGTTTGCTGGGTCTTCACCGACTTCTAGCTGATGTCATTATTTCTCCTTCTAGGTACACCGAAGAAATTTTTCTCATGACCGAGGTCTAACATCCTCTGTGAATTCTAAGGATTTTTAATTGACATTCTATACTTGAACTTGTAATTTTATATATTTTGGAACAATGAATTTATTATTGTAATGACAGTATCAGTTCTTCTAGTTAGGGATTTAGATCATGGTTAGATTTTTGCCCACGTACTCTGTTTCGAGAGATTGTTTATATGAATATTGTCTTTAGAGAAAAACTTAAGGTTACACTTTCACCTATAAATAACCTTTATACTTATTTTTCTTCAAATGGAAGTAGCTTCTGCAGTGAGAATTCATTATTTGCAAGTCTTCTTTTATATACTGTGTGCTTATGAAATTAGTCAGTGCATCTTAATTCTATATGCTTGCAGATGGGTGGTCTCTCATTTGAGAAATGGATTATCTCCTAGTCGATATTTTCTTGCACTTAGCTTATATTTCATGTACATGCATTTTTTATATATTTATTCAATAAATCTTCGAGTGAAAACTCATTTTTTAGGATAAATTACACCTGTCCTTTCTTGAATTAATTTTCTATTATATACTTTCTTTCTTTTATAATATATACTAGAACAGTCCACCAGATTATAAATTTCTTGGGTTTTCATGGTGCCCGGACCACCTATTCTTTAGTCCGAGTATAGAATTGATAGGGAAGAAGTGATGCGTATAGGGTTGGGGTTTTACCTTGTACCCATTACCAATTGCTTATTCCACACAACTATTGATAAATCTAGTTTCTCATATGAAATATAAACACAATTTGTTTTTTTTTACATAGACCTCATATAAAATGAACTACTCAAATTTGAAAAGCATACGGGAAGATTATTGAATCCTGTATAAGCTACAATATATTTGTTTGTTTGGCTTATTGATAATAAACTACTGTATATATTTTCTTTAAAACAATACCCACAACAAATCTATAACATACCCAGTTTTATAAATTGTACAGTGGTAATGTACATAACCCTGTAACTATTTTCTGGGTTAATATTTTTCATTATCTTACTATTTTGCCAATGTAAGACAGGAAAATGATAACCTTTCTCCTGAAATTAAATAACAAGTTTTCTATAGATAAAACTTAGAAACATTCGCCTATTGATCATTAGACATAATAACAGTCGTTGTTTAAATAATAATAAATTAGAGAGTCACTTATCTGGAAAAAGTAGTTGGTTGTTAGTGTCCACCCAACCTTCAAGAGAGGCTATTACGTCCTCTACTTGCCTCCATGCTCCACCCTGAAAAGGTACAGGTTGACAGTAGATTTTCTGCTATGACCTCAGGACTTCAAGTCTAGTCAGTGCCAGAAATCTTCAGGAATTCACTGAGTGTTTTTCCACTGGTCTCTACCAGTGCAAGACAAATCTCCACTCTTTCTTTACCTATGAACAGAACCCGACTGGGATGAGTCTCTTATCCCTAGAGGAGTAGGTAACTGTTCAAACTGTCCAACCAATTTTTTAGTTCTTGGAAAACATTTACAAACAGTCTTTTCACTTTTACTTTCCATAACCAATTTATCATTCATAATTAAAAAGAAGGAAAATACTTTTCCAGCAAAATATTAATTGTCTCTGTCTTTTTTCCTTAAACAATATTAAAAGTCATTTAACTAGTTAACAACTAGTTAGCACTAAATGAAACTATCACACCTCTTTTATAAATACGATATTTGGCTGATATTATTTAGCCCATGGTATTAATAATAATTTGTCCCGTGGTATTTGGCCCATAGGATTCACCTAAATAAGAATAGTTTATGAAGTAAATATAAAAATAATTTTATTTATTTACCATACCTCTAGTCTATTTATATTTTTATTTATTTATCATACCTCTCTAGTAAGTATAAAAAGAGGTTTTATTTATTTATCATACCTCTAATTTATTTATATTTTTATTTATTTTCCATACCTCTCTAGTAAGTATAAAAATAAGTTTTTTTATTTATTTACCATATCTCCTATTTATTTTTATTTTTATTTCGTAAATATACTCTGACATTTCAAATGTACTTACATTACATTTTTTACCTTACATTTCTCACATTACATCTACTATAAGACTATTTCTTTATATAATTATTTTTGTTATAAATATCGTTTAAAATGTTACATGTATTAAAAAACAAATGCATTACAAATCTATCTAAATAATTTTATTTTTATTTTTATTTATTTTATTTTTTATTTTATTTTTCTGAATAAGGTTAATTCTATTAAAAGAAAAAGAACATATGGTACAATCAGGCTTGCAAGCAAGCGAAACTGAGAAGCATGGGAGCTGTAGGTGATAGACTATCTACCTCACTCCTGAATAAAAACTACAGAATGAGCAGAGATAACAAGAGGAACAGAAAAACTAGAGCTGGACAGAGTTATCTACCCAGTGTGGGTGGATATTGCCACACGACATTTTTTCCCTTTTTCCCTGCTTACTTTGACCCAGCCGGTGGAGCTTGGCTGGGTCATGACTAGCTGTAGACTATCCGGCACTGGGGGCAGAATATCTTTATCTGAATCCGAGGATGAAGACACGTGGGAGCGTTTCTGAGAGCTCGAAGGAGCAGAGGGATCTGCAGCACTGGCTGGGGGAGCATCCATCAGAGTCTTAAGATTCTCCCCATCTGCTTCAATTTCCTCCTCAGCCGAGCTGGAGGAGTCTGTATCATCCATAGGGGGAGGTACACAGGAATTCCAGCTCTTAGATTTGGATTTGCGTTTCGAAGTCTTCTTTTTGTCGAGGAACTGGGTGCATGCATTTTGTAAGTGCCCCGTTTGTTGATAATGGTGGCAATGGAAGGCCGTATTTTCGTAATCCAAGGTTTGGGTCCAATGGAAGCCCCCAAAATTGAGGTTGATCTGATCTGGCAATCCTTTGCTTATATCTATTTCTGCACACAATCTGACGTAGGTGTAGATTCCTTTCTCCCTTCTCAAGGTATCTGTAGCAAGATAGTGTCCCAAGGTATCTCCAATGGCTAAGAAAACAGATAAATGCCACAGATGCACTGGAATTTTTGGGAGTCTGACCTAGATAGGAAGTTTGGTGATGACAGCTGTAGAGGGGTCGAAGTTTGGAAACCATGGGGTAAGGAGAACCCAGCCGAACTCCAGAACCAAGGATCTCCTGTTAAGGTTTTCTGGTAATCTTCATTTGAATCAAACGCCACAATGAAAAAGCCTTTCGAGCATAAGTAGATCTGTCTTTTATTGGTCCAGTTGGTGTGGATCCATTGGTATAAATCTGTTGTGCGTGGCCACAGACCACTAAATCTGCATATGATTGCAGTTTCCACAAATTTCTGGTAAAGATCGGCAACCACAAGATGAGAGAGTTCGACAGAAGGAACTTCCTCAAGTTTATCAAATAAGAATGGCTTGGGAGCCATAGCTGGTTGAGCTGCCTTAGAAGAGGACTGTGGTTGGGTTGCGTCTTTATGGACTGCATCTTTATAAGAGAATCGTGGGGCAGAGGAGGTCTGCCCAAAGGACCCTCCTCTTAGACGAAGGGTAAAAAAAATAGAAGCATCCCTTTGAATACTGTAAAAGGAGAGGGGGAGAGATTCCTCTACTTGCTTACCTTTAAACAGTAGCCTCTTGTAAGAGGAGGGGATCCCCAACCGGAGTTCAAGTTTGTACAAAAGATCCTACACAAGGTCTGTATCGTGCACCCATTGTAGCAGCGTCTTACCAGAGAGGAGAGTGATTTGGATCTGAAATGCTATTTCTCCTTCTGGCAGAACTGGCTGGTCTGAGAAGTGATTCTGCTTCTGACAAGCAGTAGAGGATGGGTCTGAAGACTCAGTTTCTTGGATCCTAGGTCCTGAAGCGTCCCTTGATCGGAAGCTATCCATTGTTTTACTGTGGATAATGGTATTAACTTGATCAATTTCTGATGTAGCTAAATCATCAGTGAAAGCCCTCGGTGCTTTGTCTTCAGCAATGTGGGCGATAGCCTGGAGTGGGGGAGAGAAACCCCAAGATAGCGCCTCAAATGGGACCCGTGGGCTGACTATGAACGCCGTTGTTGCATATCTGCTTGGAGCGTTTGCAAAGCATAGATCCGCATCGAGCAGATCTGCAAGAAGATAGCTAACTGCTTTGTTGCTGATGTCCCTGCTGTCCGCATGAGTCACAGAGACCAGTCGATACCCCAGACGAGAGAAAGTTCTAGATGGGTTGGAATCTACCACGGTCTCAAAAAATTCGATTCTGCAAAGGTGCGGAGGATTGTCAATGGAGGGGAGTCCGTAGGTGGGGATCGAAACCTCCAGGCCAGATCGCAGCCACCAATCGCCATCGTCGAGGGGGGCGGCCGACCCAGCACTGCAAAGGAGCCTGGAACCGTAAACCCTAATCACTATCGCCATCAGAAATCCCAAATTGGTTGTTCAATCTATCTAAATAAATTATTAATAGAATAAGAATTATTTATATTTATATATACCGGTCTAGATCTGCCTTAACCCCAGATCTATCAAGCATCAAGAGGGGTCAGATCTTTCAAGGTGCAAACCTCTTTTTTTAGTGCAAAACGCCAGTAAATGCTTGCACTTAAGAGATTTGATCAAATTTGATCCTTCTTGGCGCTTGATAGATGTGAGGTTAAGATGGATCTAGGTTGGTTTTAGTTTTGCACGGTCACACAAAATTTGTTGAACATCAAATTATTCTAAAAAATTTAAATATGCTAAAAATGTCTAAGATTAATCTGGTCATTTTAAATTTAAATTTACTTAGTTACCTTTATTTTTGAAAGGATAGAAACTACTAATAACTTGAATGATGAAATACAAATTTTATGAAAAGTGAAGTTGAAATTGTAAACCATTCAAATTTTTAACTTGGGTTATTGTAATAAACACCATAAGTTGTTTCTCTTTCTCTCCAATATTAAGAGTATATTTCTCCAATGTCAATCATTGTGACTTATGGAGTGTTAAACCCCAAGTAAGTTTCAACGGTAGTTGTTTTCTATTACCTCTTTTGAATGCAAAGTAACTAATAATTTTGAATGATGGAAAATAGGAATAATAAGAATGATTCAATTACAAATAGTTTATAGTTTCAAGAAGCAAACATTTTATTTAAGATAAAAAAGCAAATATTTTATTTATGGTTTAATTACTGTAACATAGAAATCAATGCACGACATCAATACTTATTTTGTGGTTACACTAAAACCAATACACATTATTAATATAATTACTTTGAAATTAATGTACAACATGCATCTAGTTACATCAAATCGGAAACCAACATCTACATTGAAATCAATGTAAGTAATCAAATAGAATTAGAAATCAACATATGCATTGAAATCAATGCATCTAGTGCAAGTAATCAAATAGGATTAGAAATAAATATCTACATTGAGATCAATGAATCTAGTGAAAGCAATAAAATAGTATTAGAAATCAAAATCTACACTAAAATCAATGCATCTGGTGCAAGCAACCAAATATGATTAGAAATCAACAACTACACTTAAATCAATGCATCTAGTGCAATCAATTAAATAGGATTAGGAACCAACATCTACACCAAAATCAATGCATCTATTTCAATGAGAAACCAAAATATTCATGTTTTCTAAATCCAACTTCTTTTACCTTTTGTAATTCATTAATTCATATTCCTGTATGGTCAATGATGTTCAATATTATGGGGTGGCAGGAGGGGGAGGGATTCTCATAAATCCTAATGGAAACATCGAAGACAAGTATGCCTGGAGTTTAGGCTAGAAAATAAGCAACCAAGTTGAGGCCTATAGGTTAATATTTGGAATGAATATGTTCATCAATAAAGGAATCAAGAAGCTCCAAATCCTCGGAGACTCCATGATAATAATAAACCATATGAGAGATAATACCCCAACTAAAAACACTCTCCTAAACCAAGTCATCAAGAGAACTCAAGGTATGACCCCTCTATTTGATAAAGTAATTTTCTACTATATTCTCAGGGGAAACAACAAAGAGGCAGAAAAACAAGCTAACTTGGCATGTAGAATCAAAGAAGAAGCCACTGTGGTGAATGGAATTGAAGGTTACCTATGTATTCCTTAAGTATGAATAAGAATCCTAAGGCAAAGAATATTTCTAACCATACAGATGGGAATATGGATAGCTACATGGTTTCACTAAGTGTGTTTGATTGTCTTTTAATCCCTCTCCCTCAACATCCTTGGAGTCCCCTTCACCCTCCCTCCAAGTCCCTCCCTCCCTCCCTCCCCCTTCCCTTGGGGAATTGGTCTATATTTTTGCCTTCTCATTGGTCCCATCCCCTTCTCCCTAACCCCTTATTCCCTCTCCCCCCTCCTACCGCCTCCCATCCCCTCTCTCCTAATCCCCCCCACCCTTCCTCCTCCCCCTTACCCCTCCAAGTTGGCACAACCGTCAATTCCTCCTTCCCTCCAACATGTGGCCGCATCTTGGTTGGCCATGTCGTTATTAACTAACCCTACCTCGCCGTCGAATCCTGTGGGAAGTCGTATAGAGAAATCAATCCGAAGCATAGCATCATGCAACTTCACCACCCGCCACTTGGTCCCTGTATCATCTCAAGCGTGTGTATACACAATCATAACTTCGATTTCTATTGTAGACACCGGCATTTTGGTACCTGGTTCATGGGAATGGTGAATTCATGGGGGAAGTATTTACTCCACGTGCTCTAGAAAACACAGGAGAAGCGTGGGAGGAAGGTGGTAATGGAGTTAAGAAAAGTTGTGCGAGGTTGGGAAATAATGGATCAACATTGGGAATATAGGAACACAAGTACTATGACGTTGTTCCTCCTTCGTTGGTGTACTATAGGTGGTTATATAAGGGATAACAATCCAATTTAAAGTAGAAAGCTTCTGGCAAGGGAATTTGAGGATTCTTTGGCTTTGTCCTTGAGTTTTCGGCTGAGGGTTAAGAGAAGTGGTAACACTCTATGGTTCATAAGGGTTGGTGGGTTGAATTTTTGGTTGGATGTGCTCTAGGGGTTCTCGGTACTGGTTGGAGGCCTTTGGGTTCATTCGGTAGATAATAGAACCTGGGGAATTGGCGATGAGGGTCCAGTGAATTACCTGTCTATGGGAATTGAGGTGGTCCTGAAGGCCCTATGCACTGGCTTATGTGTTTTTTCTATTTACTTCTATTGTTTCAGGTATTTTAGGAGGTTTGGGGTCATTCGTGTTCTCGTGTATGTGACATCCAAGGTCGTCAAACAATTAGGGTTTAGGTCTGGGGCTGTCGGCCTTTCAGTGTCTGTCAATATGAATGGAAATATTAGCTTTTCTACTGAGAGCATAGGCGTGACCTCCTAGGGCCTTCGGAGGGACAAGACTGGGAGTGTTAGTGCCGAATCGGATCATGGAACTGGCAGTAGAAATTTGAATTGTGAGGCATGTGCCCTGGAACATGGTGAATTTAGAAATGGAATTGCAATGCCACAAATGTGTGTGTACCGGCACCACAAGGATGCCATAGAGATTGAGGAACGACAACTGGTAGAAAAAGAGAAAATATGAAGGCTGGAAGACAAAATGGAAGCCCTCCAGCTAGAGATTTATGGGTTGAGGCTAAAGTTAGTAGACAAATGCAAGAAGGAGGAGGAATAGACACCCCTTCCACACCAAATAATTTTTGTAATATGTCTAATTATACTTGTATATATCTCCTATCATAGTTTTGTAAGGTTTATAGTAGCAGTTAAATAGTGCCAAATTTTGAGAATGGGATGGCTGATGAAAAAACTCATGTAAGAATTTGCCCAATTGTATCATCTGAAGCCAAGGAAATACATAGTTTTTTTATGTAAAAATCCCGCTTTTTTATTATGTGCAGGAACGCTTTAATACAATATATATATATACTCTTTCTAATTACAAAAATAATGTTCAATATTATATAATACTATATAATATCTATATTTGTCTCTTTGTGTCTCTTTCGTCTTCCCTCTTTCTCTCCCCTCCATCTTTGTGTCTATCTCCCTACCTCTCTCTCTCTAACTCTCCCTCCCTATATTTATCTCCTCTTCTTCTGTCCTTTGTCCCTGCCATCTATATTTGTATCTTCCCCCATATCTTATTTTTTTTATCTATCTTACCCCCCCCCCAAACACACACACACACTCTCTCTCCATATATATCTATATCTCCCTCCCTCCCTCTCACTCCCTCTCTCTTATTCCCTCTCTCCTGTATAAATTATAAAAAATACATGTATGTCTTGGATTCTCCTGATCCAACAATATGCTACTGTTAAATACATAATATATTTTACATATATTTGCAGAATTTAAAACACAATCACCAATTACAATATCATGAAGAAAGATAAATCACACACAACACAGATAATTTCCCGGGGAAAGCTTATAGCTAAGAACCCTACTTTCTTCCATTGTATATTATATCATGGATCATGAAAAAATTACATACAAAGCTCCAATCCAAGATCTCTCAGTACATGAGCTAATTGTCTCAGACTTCCATACAAAAATTGGCAAGTTCCTTAGCCAATTTACTTTCTCCAGACAACCTGCCTCCACTACACAATCCCTGCTGACAGCAATCCCTAAATGAATGCAATCTTGCTTTCCTTGACTGCGAAATCCTCATGGGCATATCCAATGTGTGTGTGGTTGCATGTGTGCAACCGGATAATGTCACAACTGATAGTATACTTCCATTTCACCTAGAACTAAACTGCGTCTCCAATGTATCTGACATGCATGCAGTTAATAATAGTAAATCTTCAGTTGCATGTGAGACCACTGATTGTGAATTAATTAATATTTAATTCACTTGATCTCTCACTAGTGTATCTTCAGTTACAACTAGCATAACTGATTTTAACTCACCTGCTTGAGTTAAGCCTTTAAAACTTGCATAACTGCACTTCCAAGCGTACAACTTCTAATCACTCGGTTACAACTAAGTCCTTTGCATGTCCCTGTGACCTCTTAACTCGAAATTCCTTTAGCTAACTAATTTTCCACTTCAATTAATTATTTCCAAGTGCTCATCGAGAATAGAATATAGTTTATTGTCCAACTTATATTAAGGGATAATAATAATAGACTTGCATCTATAAATAGACATGCATTCTATAAATAGAATTTGCATATACATCTATAAATAGACATACACCTAAAAATAGTCTGAGGCTCCATCCTAGTGTAGGTGCTTAATTTTCACTACGATATTCTTGTTGAATCTCAACACTCCCTCTTAACAAGAAAGGGATTATCCTTCACCCCGATCGTGTCTCTATGGTATTCAAATTTTCTCCTGGTGAGCGCCTTCGTCAAAATATCTGCATCCTGATCTTCTGTGGGAATGTACTGAAGCAACATGATTCTCCTCTGCACACAATCTCTGAGATGATGGTACTAGATATATATATGCTTAGATCTATCATGAAACACAGGATTAATCAAGAGTTTAATGCAACTTTAATTATCACAATGAATCACTGTCGGATCCATATGAGAACCAAACAAACCAACCAAGATCTTTCTCATCGAGATAGCCTCACATGCAGCTTTACTCGCTACCATGTATTATGCTTCCACTGAACTGAGTGCCACGGATCTTTTCTTCCGTTGTACCAAGAAACAATTGTATACCCGATACTAAAGATCCCCCCTAATGTGCTCTTTCTATCTGATGGACTGCCCACCCAATATGCATCTGTGAAGCCATGCAACTTCACTCCATCCATCTGTCTGTACCATAAACCATACTCTAATGTGCCCCTCAAGTATCTCAGGACATGCTTACTTTCCTTCCAAAAGATCTTGGTAGGCTTAACCATAGCTTGATTCGGTTGGTTAACCGGATAACAAATGTCTGGTCTCATGTTCACTAGATACATTAGTGAACCCACTACCTGTCGATAGACAGTAGCATCCACTACCTCTCCATAAGTAGCATCCTCTTTCCTCCAGTTTCCTGGAAGAGGAGTATCCATGGGTTTTCAGCCCTCCATGTGAAACTTACCCAGTATCTCCCTTGCATACTGTCCTTGAGATGCAAAAAGTTCACGATATCGCTGCCATATTTCCAATCCAAGGAAATATTGAAGGAGGCCAATATCCTTCATTTCGAACTCCCTTTCAAGATCCTCCTTGCATGAGTGTATCAACTGCTCATCACCAGTCAATATTAAATCATCAACATAAAGAACAATGATTAAAAGTTTACCCTCCACCACAATTTGGTATAGCTTTGCATCTGCTTCATTTTTGGTGAAGCCTAGTCCACTAAAATAGTTGTCTATCCGAGTGTACCAAGCACAGGGTGCTTGCTTCAGCCCATACAACGCTCTTTTGAGTCGGCACACATGCGACTCGTTGTTGAAGATATTGAAACCTTCAGGTTGCTTTATGTACACCTCTTCCTCAATGATCCCATTGACAAACACAGTTTTCACATACATCTGATGAATGTGCCATCCCATCTGCGTTGAGAGAGCAAGGATGGGTCTTATGGAAGAATACCTTGCGACAGGTGAAAAGGTCTCTTCATAATCTATCCCCTCGATCTGCTAGAAGCCCCGGGCCACAAATCTGGCCTTGTATTTCTCCCCACTCCCATCAGCAGCTTGCTTTTCCTTGTAGATCCATCTCAAACCTGCCACTGATTTATCAACCGGCCTTGGAACAATTCCCCAAGCACTATTTTTGATAATGGAGACATAATCCTCCACCATTGCATCTACCCATGTGGGCTCCTGAACTACTTCCTGAAAGGAATATGATTCAGTCACAATACATTTTCTCATGAAAGCCTTGTATCCTGTAAATCGGTTAGGAGACCGTCTTTGTCTACATTGTGAAGTAGGGGATCCTACATTCTGTGCAGCATCAAGTCTCATCCTATCAGCTTCCGTGGTATGCCTTTTTCAATTTCTGATGGATGGCTCTATGTGAGTGGCTTCCTCCACTCCATGAACCTCCTCTTGTGGCTGAACCACATCTAGAGACTCATCTTTGGGAACCAACAGTTCCTCCTCCGCATGGAAGTCCAACTCCCTCTCAAGCATCAACTGCATGGCTTTCCCCTCATCAAATTGTATATCCCATTACACGATAGTCATTCTGTTGTTTGGAAAATACACACGATAATTATGGGGTGTTTCTGTGTACCCCACAAAAATCCCAACTTCAGCAGTCGGCTCTAGCTTCTTCTTGGCACCCTTGGTCACATGCACATAAACAGATGAGTCAAAATCTTAAAGTGTGAAACATCTAGTTTCTTACCAGTAAAAGCTTCTTCAAGTGTACTCATGCCAAGTACTCTATGAGGACAAAAGTTTTGCACATAAATCGTAGTGTTACATGCTTATGCCCATAAATGTATTGGTAGGCCCTGATCATGCAACATCGCTCGTGCTGCACCCACGATCCTTTTGTTCTTCCTCTCTGTGACCCCATTTTGTTGTGGGATATGAGGTGCTATGAGTTCTCTTCAAATTCCTTCTTTGCTGCAGAAGTTCTTGAATTCGTTAGAGATGTATTCTCCACCATTATCGCTCCTAAGAGCCTTCACTTGCTTCCCCGAATCTTTCTCCACCAATGCCTTAAACTCACAGAAATTTAAGAATGTTTGATCCTTCTTTAACATGAAGAAGATCCAACATTTATGAGAAAAGTCATCAACAATGATTACATAGTACTTATGTTTTGTTGTTGAAGCAACTGAGAATGGTCCACACACGTTTGTGTGAACTCTCTCAAGGATCCTTGAAGCACGATTCTCCTTCTCATGAAAGGTGGACTTTACATACTTCCCCATGGTGCAACCCTTTCACTGATCTAACTGAGCAAGTGTTCCCATTGGAAGTCTACTAGATATTTTTTACATGAATTTCAAGGCGCCATGATGAAGATAGCCCAATCACCTATGCCATAGTTCACCCTCATCCTGGCTCACCACTTTTTCTGCCTTTCCCATCATGGCAATGCAACCATCTACCTCCAGCTTGTAGAGATTCTTAACTCGAATCCCTATCCTCTTGGTTTGACCTGTTGTTTTATTTCGTAGGAAAGCTTTTCCATCACTAAAAACAATGTCATAACCTTTGTCCTCCAACATCGCAACTGAGACCAAATTTTTCTTCAGACCTGGATCATGCATAACATATTTTAAATGAAATGGTTTACCTGACTCCCTCTGAAAGGTAATGGTACCAATCCTGGTAGCACTATACCGTGTGTCATCGCCCATCTCTATATGCATCTGGAGATATTTTTCCTCCCAGTCACTGAAAATTTCCTTATCTCCCGTCATGTGAAAGGAAGTGCCACTATCCAAATACCACTCCGATCCCAATGCACTTGACACCATGCATGCAATCAAGGATAAGTGAAGCTCAAATTGGGAGGCAAGGGCCTCACCAGCTACAATATTTTTCTTCTTCTTTTGTGGATAGTTAGTAGCAAGATGCCTATGTTCGTGACAGTGAAAACACTTCACTTTGGACATATCCAGCTTCTTGCCTTTAGACTCGGATTTAGAATGGAATTTCTTCCCCTTCCCCTTCTTCGCCTTGTTAGCCCAAGCACAATCCTCTTCATCATCATGCTTTGATGAAGATCCATCTCTGGTGTTCCACATGAACTCCTCCTGCACCAGATCCGACCACAATCATTCCAAATCCGACAATTTTTCCCATCCGTTGACAGAGTCTTCATAACTATGCCAACTCTTAGGAAGTCCTAAGAGAGCCAAGCCCACCCAATCATCATCAACAACAATTATTCCCACACTCCCCAGTTCATCCTGACATTGGACATACTTTGTGAGATACTTTAAAATGGTGTCGCCCTTTTCCATCTTGATCTTTCTAAGTTTATCTTTGAGTGCCAATTTTCTATGGTCGTTGTTGCTTTGGAATAGATCCGTCAAAGTCTTCCATATAGCATATGGTGTGGCTTTCCCATGGAGGCTTGAGACAATGTGGTCTCATACTCCCTCCAACAGGATCCTCCTCGTCTTTGCCACTTTCTTTTTCCATGCATCAAGATTGGCAGCATCTGACAAAGCAAGCTTAGGAAAATCATTGTCAATGAATTCCTTAAAGCCATTGTCTTCGAGCACTGCCTCCATCCTGTCCTTCCAAGAAATGTAGTTTGATCTGCCCTCGAGTGCATACTCTAACCTCAAGCCATTGAAATCCATTTCGATCTTGAATCAGCTGTAGCACCAAGAAATTCTTTCTGCAAATTCGAATTATTTCCACCAACAAACTCAGCTCCTGCTTCACTACTACAATTTCCTGTGCTTTGATACCATGTATAAATTATACAAAATACATGTATGTCCTAGATTCTCCTAATCTAACAATATTCTACTGTTAAATACATAATCACTTCTACAAATATTTTGCGGAATTTAAAACACAATTGCCAATTACAATATCATGAAGAAAGATCAATCACACACAACACAGATAATTTCCTGGGGAAAGCTTATAGCTAAAAAACCCACTATCTTCTATTGTATATTATATCATGGATCATGAAACAATTACATACAAAGCTCCAATCCAAGAGCTCTCAATACATGAGCTAATTGTCTCACACTGTCATACAAAAATTGGCAAGTTCCTTAGCCAATTTACTATCTCCAGGCAGCCTGCCTCCACTGCACAATCCCTGCTGATAACAATCCCTGAATGAATGCAATTTTGCCTACCTTGACAGCGCAATCCTCATGGGAACATCCAATGTGTGTGTGGTTGCATGTGTGCAACCGGATAATGTCACAATTGATAGTTTACTTCCCTTTCACCTAGAACTCAACTGGGTCTCCACTGGATTTGACATGCATGCAGTTAATAATAGTAAATCTTCAACTGCATGTGAGACCACTGATTAATAATTAATTCACTTGATCTCTCACTAGTGTATCTTTATTTACAACTAACACAACTGAGTTAACTCACTTAACTAAGTTAAACTAATTTACAACTTGCATAACTGCACTTCCAACTCTATTACAACTTCAAATCACTCAGTTACAACTAAGTCAACCTGCATGTCCCACCAACCAACCTCTTAACTTGAAATTCCTTTAGCTAACTGATTTTCCACTTCAGTTAACTATTTCCAAGTGCTCATTGAGAATAAAATATAGTTTATTGTCCAACTAATATTAAGGGATAATAATAGTAGACTTGCATCTATAAATAAACATGCATTCTATAAATAGAATTTTCACATGCATCTATAAATAGACATACACCTAAAAATAGCCTGAGGCTCCATCCTAGTGTAGGTGCTTAATTTTCACTAGGATCTTCTTGTTGAATCTCGACATCTCTGCCTCCATCCATATCTCTATCTCCCTTCATCTCTCCTTATTTTTCTCTCTATCTCACCCCAAAACATACACATTGTCTCTCCGTATTTATATATCTATCTCTTATTGAATGGTGTTGTCATTGATGCCAACATTGGTTCTTGAATGCTCTTAATATTTGTCTAGATACATCATCTGGAAACTCAAAATGACAAGAATCCCTATGTTTGTTGAATATTTTGAGCATGCATATCAATGAATTTTCTTTGGAGATCATCATTACTTGATGCTCCTCGTCATGTCGATTGTAACTGTATATGGCATACCACGCAAATCCTCTTAGTTTGGGAGATATGATTGATTAAATATTGAAACACCTTGTTGTGGTCAATATCTCCATAAGCTAGATGATGTGGCAATTTATTATTGCCAACAAATTGCTCAAGTTATGAGGCCAAGAAGTACTCTTATAGAAGAATTAAATTAATTGTTTATGGTCCTATTAAATTAAAATATATCTCTCCACAAGTGCAATTTGACCCCCCAATTGAATGGGGTTTTTGCCTCCAGAAAAAGAAAATTCAGCTTTTAAATTCTCCCTCCAAATATGAAGGTCATCTAGCTCTCCTTCAAGCCCTCTTGATCATGATAAAAGGAGGCATGGTTTCTCTCCAAGGCATGCTTTAAATGCTTATTCTTCTAAGTTATCTTTATGGCCTTGTGTAGTCCTACACATCTCAAGAGGAAGGTCGAGAGTTCAAATTGGTTTTTTTTTTTTTATGGTCATGGAACATTGAGGTACATAAGTGATTTTGTGGGAACTCGGCCTTCTGTATTAGGGCTAGTTACTATGCACCAACTTTGAAGATTATGTGGACCTATTGAAGCATCTTTGTGATACGATTTTTTCGCTGCTTTCATGATTGTTTAAAGCATCTCTGTGTGACTAATTCAATTTGGTTTCTAGGCTACTCATAAGAGATTTTTGGCCACCATTGATGGCTCAAATTAGTGGCATGCTTTTGGAGATGTTTCAAATGGTTTTCGCTCATCTTTTTGAGACAAATTTTGTAAAGGTTCTGGGTTGGTGCAACTTACCTTTTGTTTTGAGTTTTGGTCCTCTCTAAGTCTCTTCTTCGGCCTTCTATTCAGTTGGTTCCTCCCTATAAGCGTAGGTCAGAAAGAAAAAGTTTAAATAATCAAGTTCTTGAAGCAAGCTATTTTTGGTGAATTTTGTTTTCTTCTCAAATGAACATTGTTTCATAAATTTAGATGTTGAAGAGATTCAAGTATTTTTGATTTGTAGTACCAATACATCTATGAGCTAGCAATTTACATAAGATAGATCAATCAGTGCTCATTTTGTTTTTTGTTTGCAATATGGACTAGTTGGTTGTAAGTGATATTGTGTGATTGGTCTAGTCCTTGGTCGATAGAAATATGAACAAGCATGGTGTGCACCTATGCACGAGACAAATTGTGTGTGATTGTAGCATTGATATGAAAATACATGTTAATACATTATAAAGTGGTGATGAGCCTGTGATTTGAGGTCAACATCAATGTGTGTACCCTCCTATACAAGTTTGTAGATCTCGAGTTATTGGTAATTAGGGCTTGGTACAAGACTAAAACTGATGGTGGTCATAGCTCTGATGTGATCAATCACAATGGTTGGTAATGAATGTGGTTTGTAAGGTGAAGGTTCAATTTGTGTCTAGCATGAAACTTCTCTGGCAACGTAATTGATCCATGACCACGAGTTCGTATGCTATCCTCTTTAGCCAAGATTGACAAGCATCACAAAGCATCAAAATTGGTAGCATGCATATATGTGTTGTGACTTTTCAAACTTTCGTAGATTAACATCTCAAAAATTATTTTTATAACAGAAGTTTCATTTTGTTGCACTATTTGCAATATCTAACAATTTGTATCATAAAAACCAACATTTGAATAAGTTGTAGATCCATACTTGAAAAGTATTAAATCGTAGAACAATTAATCCATTTTATGTTTTATGGATTATTAAAATAAATGTTGACCCAATTTGAAAATGAGAAAAACTATCTAGTGATTACAATAATTTTGTTTTGCAGACCCAAGATGTATACCAAAGTTTGCACCCATTAGGGTTTGTTATCGAAAACCCTAAACAAAATGGTGTGAGCACCCTACAAAATCACAGAAACCTTTTTAAAAAGGTATCGAGGGAAAGCGTTGAAAAAGGCGAGTTGTGAGAGTGCAGATTCGCGTTAGTAGTAGCTGCCCTCTGGTTCCTTTCATTTTCTCTCCGTACAAAATAACTTTTGAAATTAGGTTTTTTTAATGATGCAAAACGTTATGACATTATCTTTTTATAATAATTTTTTTTTTACGTGAATTTTTTATATCTTTTAGGCAGGATTTATTGCACTTAGGATTTATTGTAATGGGTGATTTATTAAATTATTTTAATTAGGTTAGGATTTATTGTAATGGGTGAATATCTTTTAATTGGTGATTCATTAAATTGTTTTAATCAGTATAAATTTATTTTGTTTTAGAATTTATTAGGATAGATATATCTAAGTATTGATCTATTTGATAAGAATTAAATTTTTTTACATCTAAATTTTTTTAGTGTAAAATATAATATGTTATTTTTTATTATTTAAATAATAATTTTTAATATTAAATAGACTATAAAATTTTAATCATAAAAAATTATTTATATATATATATATATATTTTCCAAATGATATATAATATATATCTAATTGACATTGAAATGTTTTACTATGTATATATACACATTTTATTACACAAATTAAAATAGTTTTTTTTATTATTGATATATTTTTAAGTATTAAAATATTTTATTGATATTTCATATTTTATTGGTGAAAATGTAAAGTTGAGTTACAGTTTTTGCTTTTTCTTAAAGAAAAAAATATCATTTTTTTATGTTCAACTTTACACCAAGCCAAAACAATTCATTTTGTGATAAAAATAAAAGTTGTTAGAAATTTTATTCGAGTAGTCTTTAGTGCGACTTTTTGAAGGCTTTTACGGTGACTTTTTACGATGTAATTTCTCTAAATTCCGGCAGGAATTTATTGAAAAAGAAGTTTGATTGCTAACTTTGCACAATCGAAGTGCCCTAGAGGTTTTTGAGGGTGCTAAATCCATATATAGAGTCAGAAAACCAGTTTGAATAACAAAAACCAAGATTTTAACTCAAAATTTTTCACCGGATTCCGGCACCTGAAACTTCAAAAAGTCACACTAAAGACATTTCAGTTGTCAACTTTCTATTACTTATTTTTTGGAATTTTTTTATACACATTTGATATGTCAACTTAGCATTTCTTTGGGTGTGTTTTCTTTAACAATCAAAGGATTCATAAAAATTCATGTTCAAACGCCTTGGTGTATTCTTTGGAAAGTTTGTGTTTTCTAGAAACAAAATGTTTTACAACAATGTAGACAGAGTCTACTTCATTTTCATTATATTTACGAAACCAAATGATGCATATCATAATTAATAGAATTTTTTGAACTGATTCAATATGAAAAAACTGCATATTTTTAATATGTTTCAGCTCGCACAAAATTTCTCAACATATAAGTTATAAACTAAAAATCTACTTCATTTCATTATATTTACGAAGTATCGCTTGATGCATATCATAATTACTAGAATTTTTTGAACTGATTCAATATGAAAAAAATACATATTTTGAATATGTTTCGGCTCGCACAAAATTTCTCAACATATAAATTATAAACTAAAAATCTAAAAACTATCCATTACAGACGACGGACCAATGTAATGCACCATAATTTTTTCAATTTTTTTACAGTGTGTTTTGGAAGATACAAAATATTTATTTCACTGAATCATAATGACCTTCAAAAATTGTTTGCACCCATTTTATTACAAAATTAATTAAAATTAGTAAATATTTATGAAATTCCATAAAAGTTATATTTCCTTAAAGTAGATTGAATTCTGCAAATGTTTTTCTTGGTTTCGACAATTAATTCACAAAGTTTCATGGAGTTTAATCAGTCCAAAGTTGAAGAAATGTGTTCAGAGCTCGGATCTGCGTAATTGCAGACGTGTTAGTTCAGTCGTAGAATTGTTTTTGTCAGAGACGACCCATCAAGTCTAACAACACAAAGTTTGTGAAATTTTTAATTAACTTTACGTTGGTTGGAAAATTCAACCAAGCCCCTCCAAAAACACATTTCGTAGCAATATAAATAGACGTAAACGGATTCATTATTTTCGCATAATTTCACACATTTCTTCATTTGGTTTGATTTTGCAAAGGATTTTTTTTGGGCTTAAGGACTCTTTTTGGCTTAACATTCAAAGGACATTTTTTGGAGGTATGTGATACTTTT
The DNA here is from genome assembly GCA_034641835.2 of Pinus albicaulis. NCBI lineage: Eukaryota > Viridiplantae > Streptophyta > Pinopsida > Pinales > Pinaceae > Pinus > Pinus albicaulis. The sequence goes on along the minus strand of CM076578.1, from coordinate 195,761,398 downwards.
TTGGATGATTTTTGGGTTTAATTTTCAAATGACATTTTTTGAAGGTATTTTGTTTTTAGAGGTGTTGGGGCTTAGTTTTCAAAGGACATTATTTTGGAGGTATTTTGTTTTTAGAGGTTTTTGGGCTTAATTTCCAAAAGACATTTTTTGGACTTTTTTTTGGGCTTAATTTCGAAATGACTCTTTTTAGGCTTAATATTCAAAGGACAATTTTTGGAGGTATTTTTTAAAGTGATTTTTTTAGAGGTTTTGGGCTTAATTTTCAAAGGACTTTTTTTGGAGGTATTTTTTAAAGTGACATTTTTTAAGAGTACGTGTTTTGGGTTGACGTAAATTTATAATGGTTTTAAAATGAGTTTTTGTCAAAATTTTTAAATGATTTTTTTTTGCGGGACTTGGAAGGGAATATTTTGAGCTTCATTTCATTTTTAGAAGACATTTTTTTCTCGGATTTTTTAAAGTAAGAGTTTTGGATTGAAGTATGTATTTTGTGAAATTTTTTTTAAAATGAGTATTTTTAATTAAATCTTTTGTGATGTTTTTTTTTTAATTAAGTTTTTGTCTAAATTTTTGAAGGAGAATTTTTTGAACTCATACTCAATTTATCATGAGAAATCGGAAAATTGCGAGAGAAGATATGATCAATGGATCGAACAAGAGACCCTGAGGAACGTAAAGAACAAGGGAGAGAATCTTGCAAAAGAAAGAGAGAAGCACTGTCAAATATTGAAAGGGAAAATCAACCTCAAATAGAAGTTGAAGCAAGTATGTAAATGTAAATATTATGAATTTGATAATTAAAATTTTCCTAGTATAAAATGTGAAGTTTAATTTTTATTTGATAAACTAAATTGAAAAATATTTTTCAATGTAAATAGAGAGAGATATTCCTTAAAACATTGATGATGAGATGCAAAATTTTGAAAGAGAAAGTGAAAGAGATATTGAACCAATGATTGGAGATGGTGAAAATGTTGAAATAAATTCAAGTGAAGAAATTGAATCCTGAGGGTAGGTGTGTGTGTGTGTATATATATATATATATATATATATATATATATATATATATATGTTGAACACATGCATGTATTATTGAAATTATACATATTTATTAATTTAGCTATTTATTGAATATGTAAACTTATTATGTACTATTAATTCGAATATGTACAGATGAAATCAATATCAATGATGAGATGTTAAAAAATGTCGACACTCACACATATGGAGATAAAAAAGCTGACCATGTTATACAATATCGTGTTAATTGAATTTTTGATTCGTACTTCATAAAGGAAAATTGTTAAGCAGGTAAATCCTCTCTACAGAAAGAGACAATCCCTCTAGCCCTAGAGTGGGTCTAGAAACAAAGAGACATGTTAGAGTGTTGCTTCCTAATTATTGAATGAAAAGAGGACACGGTAGATCGACCTACCTGGAATCCAACGTTGTCGTTGTTGCTATAGTGGTGGTGGCCTCTTGCTCCTGCCTTGGCAAGTCACAATCCTTCCACAGTTATGCTCGAATACCTACACATAGAACATCAAACAAGAACAACATACGACATAATAATTTCACTCATAACTACTAGCCAGTAAAATAGGGCTAAGAATATTGCATTAAACATCTAACATAATACAAAATGGGAACCAAACAATAGTCACATATATGTATTGATAGAAGGAAGAGTTACAACCAATGCTTTGACGTCGCAGTCTCCTCCAGCAGGGTTCAGCCGAAGCACGTCTCAGATGCTCGTCAGGGAATTCAGATGGGATAAAGGCATGGACTCAAGCTCTCTCAAATTAATTCCTTCTTATTCTATCTTCTTCAATAGTTCAGCTATAATATGTTCAATTCTCCATGTTCAGCTAGCTTATGCTAAGAGAGATATCTTCTTTTTATTGAGGAAAAGGAGGAGGTTAGGATCCCTACAAAGGTGGGAGGGAGGCCTATCCTTTAGGAGGTTCTTATGAGAGGTGGAAACCATAAACTAAAGGAAGGAGTCTGTGGTTATTCAGTCCAACCAATCCTAATGACTCATCCTCAAAAATTTTGAAGTGGAATCTTTGCCTCTATTTTTAAAAAAAATTCATAAACAGCTCGGCGCGGGTGGCTAACTGAGACAGAGCACCAACTGGCGCGGGGCCTAGTGTTAATCTTCCTCTTCGGCGTGAGGGCATAACTGACTACTCGCGCCAATACAAAAACAAGGGTTTTTGAGTCTCTGTTTAGGGAATTGTCAACAGAAGGAATATTGCTCTCATGTAAAGGGATGCAATGATGGTCTTTGCAAGGCATGACACTGCTTATTGATCATGGAAATGACCCTCTAATGGGCGAGATGGGGATTGTAGGGATAGTGAAAAAATGATGTGTAACAGATGCCCCCTAAAGCATGAGGTCCGAGGGAGAGGGAGGGGCAAAATGCTTTATGAGAACGCGTTCAAACTAAACACCGATGTCGGAAAACCTGCAATTACAAATACAATTGATATCTCTGATACATGAACATGTGGTATGGGCACAACCATCCATAATAGAGTGAATAACACTGAGATCAACAAATAGAATCAAGTATGGTCGCAACCATCCAATCAAAAGAGAAATAAGTCATAATAATCCACAAGAATATGCAGGCTGCATTTTATCAGACAAAACCCAGGGTCTTGCGCTCCATCTCGACCCTAAAAAGTACAAATTCAAGCATGTGAATATATGAAATGAAGCCGAACATGCAAGAAAATCACCTGATTACCAGCCAATGATGGAAGCTGTTAACAGGCACGAGAGAAACCACCAATAATGAAAATGGCTCTCAAGGTACACTCGGTACAATTCACAGAATGTGAACAGTGATATGGCGTCGAACATCCACAAAATCACTCGATCGAAGGCCAATTATGTGGACCTCACGTCGAATGCAAAAAACCTGCCATTAAGGCATGCAGACTCCAAGGTACCAGAAGGGAATATTTAGATCCAATTCCTGGATAATGAGCTGAAGTCCACAGGAAGTGACCTGATCGAAGGTGGGCCATAATTCTTCCCACATCATCGATACAAGATAGAGGAATATGATGATAGTGAATCAGGACCAATAGAGAATCAGAGGGAGGTTGACAACTGTAGAGGCAAACTTCTCTTGAACATATCAGCGACACGACACTAGATTTGGCAGTATTTGACATCAAGGGATTTGAGGTCATGATGACATGGCAAAGAGCAGATGAGAGGTCAAAAGATATTACCCAAACCCATGGAGGCAAAAATGATGAAATGAGATGTCCCCAACCCGACACGAATGTGGACAAGTGCCATTTTCAAGAGTGACATACTGCCAACACAACTAAACTTGGTTCCATTTTCCCCCACCATTTCTGGCGAGTACCCCAATTATTTTTTAAAACAAGATTGAAAGGGATAGCATATGCTTGTGCTGTAAGTTTGTCCTTCGGGCAAATCCAACCTAGTATATTTTACGAGCCCTAGGAAGGAGGAACTCGAGTAACGTCATGGTGACGAAGTCCAATGTCATTAGAATTTAACGAGTCTGACAAAGGGAGAACTCAACATCTTTTCATGTTTAGAGAGTTTGAAAAGAAGGTAGAAAAGAAAACTCCATCATGGCCCTTTTTGTGAATAGTCCCTTAGATTCGAAAAGCTACCATAGGCTAAGGTATTCCTTTTTTGTAAATAATCTATCCCAGCTCAAAAAAGGGGTAAATGTATACTGGGTAGACATCGCTTCGTGGCCATTTAACGAGTTTGAAACGATAAGAGTCTCAGTAATATTTTCAATTTTAGAGAGTCAGAAAAGAGCTAAAAGATTACTCTAGTAATGAATTTTTTGTGTTTTTACTGAGTCCGAAAAGTATAAAATTTAACTCGTTACTTCATCACTATGGCCTGAAAAACTTTTTGCTGCACAAGAGACACGTGTAAAACCCATTTCTCAAAAATAATATAATAAAATAATTGAAAAAATGTCTTAAAACCTAATTAGGGCTGTAAAAAGTTATAAAATGCCAAAAATGGTAAAAATAATTACTTTTCACTTTTTACCTCTTGTGGAGCAATAGTTACCCATTTTACAGTGTGATCTTGCGGTAACGATAGAGGACAATCCAGTAGACCAATCGCAAATCCGTCAGTTCCAAGTAAGAGCCAATATCTCTCCCTTCATTTTAAGTCAATTTTTATTGCCTACAACTTCCAATTTTGATTTCTGGGGGAGGAAATGCAAATATTAGGGCACGGCGGTTGGCGCAGGTTTTGGGCACAAACTCGCGCCAGTCACCCATTTTTATGAACTAGGGCGCGCCAACCGCGCAAACCATATTTGTGCAAAAATGCAAATCAAATACCCAATTTTTTACAAATCCAAGTTTAAAAAATGGCCAATATCCATATGCACATGTTTGTAGGTAGAAAGTGGCAAAATGGTAATCGAATGGAAAGAATGGGAACACAGTGAAGAGGACGAGCTTGCCATGGAAAATGAGAGATGCATGGAAGCTCTCAGAGATTGTGGACTGAAGAAGTTCTTCTTGACATCGTGTCTCTGAGCTCAACTGGAGCTGCTACAGTATTTGATCAACATATGGGATGAGGACCAAGAAAAGTTCATCCTTCGAGATTAGGAGCTTGAGATTGATTTTTATGATATCTACATTATAACAGGATTATCGCGGAGAGGAGTAGCGCCAATCCTAACCAACACCTGGCCTTGCATGGAGAGCATGTCCATGGTGATTGATAGGGTATGTCTAGGGGCATGTAAGGGAACACAAAGTGGGAAAATTGATATCTAGACTATCCCAGACTTGGCACTAAAATTAATGCTACATACCATCACACGAGCTGCAGGATCGGAAGCACTGCACGAAGCAACAAAAACACAGTTGCTTCTTGTTGTAGACTTCTTGACACTGACCATCTACAACTGGGTAGAGGCCGTGACAATAAACATGAAACACCAGCTAACAAAATGCAAGAAGGCCAAACTGAATCAATTTGGTTATGGGTCTATCCTGGTATCGTTCTTCCTGGAACGACTACCAATTTTTTAGCGTCAGGAGGTCATAGTTCCAACATCACTAGCGAGGGAACCACAGATGGCCCGATGGGCAGCTCTGATGCCAAGGGCAGGGGCGGTCAACAGATGTGTTGCAGACCCAAGTTTTTTTATTGGCTCTGCCGACAGTTGATCGTTGTGGAGGACTGGCGCTACCTTGGTATAGATTTTACTGGTGATCCGGACCTCCCACTCCTAGAAGGAGAGGATTGGGATGAATATTTGGGTAAGGCTCATTTTTAATTTTCATGAGTGTTATGATTTTTTAATTATGTATGTTCTGACATTAAATCCATGCATTTGCAGATGTTGGCCCAAAGAGACTTGCATGCATGTCTCCGATAGCGAGGTGAATCCCTCGTGATTTTGACCCTGATGGCGAAGGAGGTGAGGAGGAAGATATCGTGCGCAACCTAGAGAGGATCACACGTGGAGTCCCAGACTATGCACGATTTGATGATGTTCCCCGTGCCTACCAGAGACATACCGTAGGGGTGCCAAGCCGTATTCACCACTTGCTGAGGTGGCTTGTACGGGCAGTGACATGCTACCATGAGCATCATGCCGATTAGACACCTAGGCTTTATATCTACATATTTGAGAGACATGGTGTCTCAGGATGTAATAGAAACACACATATTTTTTGAATTTATGATGCACACTGATGTAAACACATGATATATATATATATATATATATATATATATATATATATATATATACATATATTTTCCTACATAAATCTTTTACATATGATGATTATTTTACAAATTATGGAAATGTTTATCTAATACAATGTTGGCCACTGTATTAGTTAGTGCATTCATTCGTCTAGGAATTATATGTTAATATGTGATAAAATCAAAATTTCTTTCCAACAAATGAATATGTAAATACAATCTCAGAATGTATGGGTTTTTTACTGATTAATGACCATTGAGTTGTAGAACAACAAGCTGTGAATCTATGTTTACAAGCAATGCGCGTATGCCGAGGTTGATTACCTCGGTTAATAGTTCAAGGAAATCACTATATTCAGCGACATTGTTTGTAGTCCATCCTAGACAAATACCTTGCAGTTCTATCAACTCACCAGCAGGATCATAGATTACTTAGGCTGCTGAAGACAAATTCCTGGTACTGCGGGAAGCACCATCTGTGAAACCGACATAAGGGGTAATAGACATCTACACAAATAAGCAAGACCCAATAAGCAGGAAAATGATCGCAAAGCACACCAAATCAAAACATGTACAAAAATGAAAAAAAAAACTATGTACACAAATCATGCATGAATTAATCATGCATAATATTTTTTGAGATACAACCCATTTTTGGGTTGTTCTAAAGGATGACCTTCGTAATCAATGAGCTCATAGGCCCCATTCTGAAGCACTCGTTTAATAATTTAAGGCCCATGCCACATGGGTTAAAATATATGAGCTTGGTCGTATAAGAGGATGAGACCTCCTTCAACAAAGAACGAGAGGAAACTGATTGGTCAAAATGAGCTTTGACCTATTTGTTTTGTGCTTCAATAAACAAAGCAGCAAAGCGGTGGGTTTCATCCAACCGTTCTAAGTAAAGAAGACACTCTTCTTCTGGTGAAGTGTTGGGTAGTAATTCAACAGCCAAATTGAGCAAAGGTATTTCACACTCAATTGGAAGAGTAGCTTCCAGACCATAAACCAACTGAAAAGGGGTGAATCTGGTTGCACTCTTAACTGAGGTTCGATATGCCCAAAGAGCTGAAAATAACATGAGATTCCAATTGGATTTATGGATCCCAATCGTACGTTGAAGCATGGTAACAAGAACTTTGTTCACGACTTCTACCTGGCCATTGGCCTGAGTATAGTATGATGTTGAGTTGTCGTGACGCAGACCCAACTTAGAAGTCAACTCCGCCACCATATAATGATTAAAATGGGAACCATGATCAGTAACGATAGCTTGAGCGACACCAAACCTAGCAATGATGTGATTAAATATGAATTGTGCAGTTATCTTACCATCGACGGCAAGTGTAGGCATTGCTTCAGCCCATTTGGTGAAGTAGTCCATGATTACGATAATATAAGCATGCCCCCGGGCCGAGTGACGATTACACGTCATAAAATCGATGCCCCACTTCACAAAGGGACCAACGGTAATGACAGGATGAAGAGGTACAGGTGGCGCATGCATCTTTTGTTGATAAACCTGGAAATCTTGACATTTACGAACTGCGACAATGTAGTCTTTGAAGATAGAAGGCGAAAAATAACCAGCACGAAGAATCTTTTGTGTAGTGGAATAACCAGACATGTGACCGCCACAAGCACCACTGTGACAATCATTTAGAGCTTTCTCAGCTTCCTCCAGAGTCAAACATCGACGGATAATGGAATCCACTCTAACACAATAGAGTGTATCCCCGACTATACGATAAGGTTGCGATTGATGATGGATGCGTCAGCGGGCATTCTTCGTCAACACAGATCTGAAAGTAGAAGTCTAGATATAAACGATGATATCACCGTACCACAGATCGAGGGTGCTAATCAAGAAAAGCGTATCATTTGGAATGTATTCCTCAAAACGAGACGGAGGAGAGTCTGAAGGAAGGGAACAGATCAAATCAGCAAAGACGAGTGATTTCTTCGAATTGGCAGCAGTAAATTCCAAATCTAACTCTTGGAGGATGACAATTCACTTCGAGTATTTTCCCCCCAACAATTGTCGAGACAATATATAGGTCATGGGGTTGCAATCAGAAATCACAGTCACTATACGCAAAAGAATATAATGACGAAAACACTGAACTGCTTGAACTGCAGCTAACACTAACTTCTCAACATGTGCATAGTGCGTCTCAGGATCGAGAAGGTTATGAGAAAAATAATAGATAACATGCTCGTTACCATCATCATCATCTTGTACCAGAACCATGGAAATCATGCTGAAAGCGGTAGCTAAATAAAGGGAAAAATCACGATGATAGTTAGGAGGACGCAACAGAGGAGCATTGACAAGCAACGTCTTCAGGGCCTCAAAAGACTTCTGAGCAATCTCATCCCAACAGAATGGGACGCCCTGCTTTAATAATCGTGTGTGTCCTCTATCCACTTCAGCATACTTAGGTATAAAATGGCGTAGATAATTAGCCTTATCTTGCAAACTCTTCAACTGATGTAATGAGGAGGGAGAGGGGAGATTGATAATAGCCTCAACCTTGAGTGGATCGAGGCAAATTCCATCTTTGGATACGATAAACCCTAAGAGTCTACCGGAATCAACGCAAAAGATGCACTTATGCGGATTAATCCGAATATTGTAACGTTGACAACGAAGAAAAATAGGATGAATATGGTCAGGATGGTCTAGACGCCTAGTTGAATGAGCAAGAAAGTCATCCAGATAAGGCTGAACGATGTGACAAATATCGTGAAAAGCATACGACATCGCTCGCTAAAATGTAGCCCCAGCATTATTTAAGCCAAAAGGGAGCTTCTTATATGTGAAAGTACCCCAAGGACAGATAAAGGCAGTCTTATGTTGATCAGTCGGGAGAATGTTAATCTGATTGTAACTAGAAAAACTGTCCATGAGGGAAAAAATCTCACTCCCGGCAGAGTCATCAATGATTTGATCGATAAAGGGAGTAGGATAATTATCCTTAGGACAAGCTCGACTAATATCATGATAATCAATGCATATGCAAATAGTTCCCTATTTCTTATCTACAGGAACAATATTAGAGACCCATTCTGTCAAAGGAATTGAATAAATGAAACTAGCTCTGAGAAGTTTTTCAACTTCGCCTTTAATGGCAGCAGCTTGTCTAGGGTGCACCGGACGAAGATGCTGGCGAACAGGTTTCAAACCGGGATAAGTAGGAATTTAATGCACCACTATACTAGGGTCAATGCCGATAATTTCTTCGTAGGACCATGCAAAGACATCACGAAATTCACAGAAAAGGCTAGTATAAACTTGCACTTCATCGGAAGAACAAGTGACCCCGATATGGATGTTCTCGACTATTCCCGGTTTAATGGAAATGTCAATAGGCATCGTCTGTGTAATATTACTCAAGTTACCTTCCGTAAAGACATCATCTGTCAGAACATGCATTTAAAGCGAAGGAGAAGGAACCTAAGATGAAAAATGCTCGAGACAAGTAGACATGGCCCTGAGGCCAGGCATGGACGAGGAATAATGATGACCATCATCCCATGGCAGATCCTCAAGAGACATGGTTTCCACGATGGCTTCATCGATGGGAAACACTTCTTTTAAAGGATCAGGCAAATCTGAATCGCCAAGCAAGGGGGATTGAGAATAAATGTCAAAAGACATGCTCAAAGGAGCACGATCAGAGGATGGAGCGTCTAAAGCCGCAATGAGTTCACAATAATCAATCTCAATTAGACTCAAAGGCATCGAATCTCCGAAGGAATAAATCTGTTCAGGTAAAGGAATAATCCATGGGTCATCAAACCAAGAGATCATATGGATCTGAACAGTGTTTGGTGGAGGAAGAGGAAAAATACCCATGAGGGTAGGATCTTTAAAAAGACCAAGCCCTACACTCTCCGAGGGAGTAGGAATCTGATCCACATACGAAACGTTGTTCTTGGAAGAAGAGGTGAAGAAGGACAACTGATCAACAGTAACAATCTTTCCTTCGTGTGGGAATTTCAGAACACGAAAGAGAGTGGACAGAACACATAACATGGCGTGAGTCCAACTGTGACCGAGGAGAATATTATAATTTAGTTTAGCATCAACGAATTCTACCTCAACATTTACTGTCTTCCCTTTTAAAATAATCGGAAAACTAGCGAGAACACCTAAAGGTTTTGATTCTCTTCCATCAAAGGCTTCAAGGGCATTTGGAGATGAATTCAGGGCTGGAGAACCAATAGATTTCCAACACGGACATGACATGACACAGGTTGATGCACCTTCATCCACAACTGCTCAATGGATGTCAAGACCATTAATAAAAACTTGACTAATGAGTGCAATCTGATGCAGAAGTCATGGAACAAAATTCTCTAAATTGAAATCAAGAAGGCTAGTATCAGCAGAATCAATCCCACCAATCGTAGATAACAAAGATCTTCGCTGAGATGGAAAAATATGAAGTACTTCTAACGCGGACATCATGGATGGCACTTGAGCCAAATCCTCAACAATATTATAATGGTGAGCGTCACAGGCGTTGGGATTATAAGAAGACTTGTGGAGTACACCTTTGGACGGTGGCCGCACAACGGATTTAGCATTGGGCCTTTCAATTTCAAGAGGGCCAGTAATAGAAGGAGGAGGAGGACCATCAGCGATCTCCTTCCCCATGGCCTAACACGAGCCAATATAATCTTTTTACCGAGTAGCAATAGAAATGGCTGCAGAACCATTCATCATGAACACCTTAGAGCCAAACGGGACAGAGGACTAAGGTTGCTCTACCATTTGAGTTTGCTAAGATGGGAAAGGTTATTAAAGAATGGGCAGAGTTCCCTGGGTGCCATTGAGCAATCAGCTCACTTCATACCATCGAGGACAGTCCTTGGGGAAGTGCTCATCATCACAAATCAAACAAGGGTACTTCGGCTTGCGTTGAGAACCATCGCCAGCATGAGGTTTTTGAGAATCCTATTTTGGGGTATCAGCTTTGGCCTTACCTTTACCCTTATTTTTACCTTTAGAAGCATTATCCATAGGATTGGCCTGAATGACATTAACTTCTGTGGATTTACCAGAATTCAAAGTGGACTGAGAAGCAACATTATTGGAAGAAGCAGACTTCGGCTTCCCAGAGTTTGAAGAAGAAAACTTCTGAGAAGTATGAGACATGAAACCAATAATACCATCGACGGATAGAGTTGCTGGTGGTTTAGAAGTTCTAGGTCGGGGAGCATTAGGCAAGATATCATATAATGCGGCAGATTGAGAGTACACAAGATCAAGGTACTGGGCGTAAGCAATGGCTTGTTCCTTGGTTACACATGCCCCCATAGCTATGTCTTTGGCGATCTGATTGAAAAAGGAGGTGGTGAACCAATGAGTCAAAATTTGATCAGGAATTTCAAATTTGATCATGTGATGATGACGTTCATCGTCGCCACTCATGAATATGATCCGAGATATGAGTAGCTCGGTCCTATTTCAATGAAGTGAGGAGGTGCGTCTCGATCTCATAACAGACTAGCAATTGAAAATGTGTGAGGAATTCCATGGCTAAAGAATTGAATTCTTGGAAGACGCCATGAGATAGTGCAATGTACCACTTTGTAGCAGCACCAGTAAGAGTTCGTTGGAAAAGACGAAGTCGAATAGAATCGTCAACCCAAGAGTTAGAGGAACACCACAAATGGTAATTCATAACATGCACTTGGGGGTCTTCACCAGACTTGCCCTCAAATTTAGGACAATCACCAGGAATCTTGGTCAGAACCGAAGGCCAATACGGGTTATGAAGAATAGGATCATTCGTTAACTTGGACACATCAGGTAAATCCAACGTAGCAAGAAACGACAATTGAGTGTTGAAAGTCATCGGAGGTATTTAATAAGGACCCGTGTGTACATTCGACCCAGTCCGAGTAGGATTCTGTCCCCATACATTATGTCTTGGAGGATTCGGATCATAGGGGTTAGAAGCAGGATAATTCGGTTGATATGGGGTTGAGGACTAGGATACTGAGTTGAAGTAGACCATTGAGGTCCCTGCTAAGCAGCATATGGAGTTCGTTGTGGAATGTAAGCGTGGCTTTGAGGTTAATGATATACAAGTTGATTTTGAGGGTAAGAAACTTGGGGCACACTATATACTGGTTGATATGAACCTTGAGGGTAATAAGCACCCTGCGGTTGAACAGGTGGACCCGACTGAGCAGGTTGAGCAGGTTGGTGAGCGAGAAAGCCTGGTTGACTATAGACAGGTAGAACTGGCTGCTGAAATGATGGAACCGGCTGAGGAGTTGGTTGAATCGGTTGCTGAGCTGGTTGAACCGAGTACTGAGGGCCACCAGGTTGGCTTTGTGGAAAAGGTTGGCCCGATGGTTGCGATGGACCAAGTTGCCACTGATAATGAGGTTGACCCCGAGAAGGACCGTAGGGTTGTCCTAGTTACATGAAATTTTGGCCATATTGAACATGTGACTGTAGTTGTAGTGCAACAGGTTGTCCCTATGGTGGGTAGATTTTCCCCCCAGGAGCATGAGATAGTCCTAGTTGATTCTGAGGTTGACCAAATAGACCGGAGGGTTGTCCTTGTGGGATTGAAGGTTGTCCCTGTGGAACAGAGGCAGGGCCCTGTTAAGCCAAAGGTTGTCCCACTGAGGATTTTCCTTGCAAGCCAGAGGGTTGCGCAAGTAAGGTAGGTCTCAAATGAGTAACAGTCTGATAAGGATCATAAACAGCCCAATAAGGATCAACAGGAGGAAAATAGACCAGATTACCATATTCATCATAATGGTTCAGATACACATATACGGGGTTACCGACAACTTCATAGTGATGGAATCGAGGATTACCAGGAGCTTGGAGCGACTAAGGACCCTGAGAGCTCTGCTGCTGAACAACCAACAGATACTCTTCAAAATTAAGGCCGCCAGGAATCACGGGAGTAGTAGAAACTGTACTAGAAGCAGGTGGAGCCTCCGCGGCACTAGATTGTGATAGACTAGGACCAAGATTAATAGGCCACGTTGGATTAAGAAAAATAGACTTGTGAGTGTGAAAATATCTTGAGGACTGATGGGCAACAAATTGTTTGGATGAGTCCACACAGACAGTCGGTTGGACTAGAACAGATGTAACAGTAACCAACGAACCAGGTGTCGACGGTGATAGTCCTAATGAAGGGAGGACCAAACTCTGAGTAGGAGTTAATGTAATAGATTGCGCTATGGAGGCAACACCAGACATAACTTGACTCAAGGACCTATATCCAAGCAGAAGTGACACCGATGGTGGAGAAGACTGAGTAGAAACATGAGGGACATCTTTTGGAAAAAGCTGATATTCTCCTCTAGAAACAGACATTCCTTCACTACCAACAGGACTAGATGAATCCATGTCTAACTCCGCCGTAAGATCTTCGAAAAGACTACGGGGACTAGGAGGCACAACAGCAGCAAAAAATGGTGAACCCGACGTAAGAGGAGGAAAATCTCCTTCTTCCCCAAAACCAAACCAAGCACTAGAAGAAGGCCAATTGGATTCAACTGGATCTTCAAGAGGAGATCGAGTAGCAAGAGGCGGGATATACGGGAGAATAGGCTGTGAAAACTCGACAAACCTAGTGGATTGAGGGGTTTCAAAAGAAAGGTCCGGGAAAGAACTACCACTAGGAGGCAGTGAGGATGACGAAACTGGTGGTTCCGCCACCATGTTTGTATATCAAAACATAAAGGAAAAAATAAAACCAATCGAAGGCTCCAAGATCAAAACTAAGAAAAACAACAGGCCAAGTAATAAAACTTTTAACAGGTGTGTAATTGTAGGTGATTAATTTTATGACACTGAAACCAGATTTCACTGTTTCATTTTTTAAGAGTCGAGAAACATGCAAAAGATGACTCTAGTCACTTTCAATTTTAAACGAGCGTGAAAGGTCAAGTGCTCGATGATATCTTCTCTTTTTAAAGAGTCGTGAAAAGATCAAAATGACTACTCTGGTACTCTAAGCAAGAGGGTATACCAGGTTTCTGTGAACAGCCATATACACCTTAGTGATCAAATGAAAGAGAAATGACCAAGGACTTAACGTACGTGCAGGTAGTCTCCCCGAATGTTGTATTCGGTGTATCATGGTTACAAGGCGACAGACTCGGCTTCCTATGGATAAAAGGATTGCAACCTAGAGGGGTCTCCCTTTATATACTTGATGGTACGGGGTGCACAAGTCCATACTAGCGTTGTTTAAAGCTAGATGGCGAACGACAGCTACTAGGTTTTAAGACACCGGAACACATCTCTAGCCTATACCACTAAAAATATTTCGTTAGGTTTCAATGCTTCCTTAGGTTAATTAAAATAATTTAAAAGTTGATCTTGGATTATGTTTCAGTTTTAAGGCCCTATCGAATTTGGATCTCAAATTCCCTAAATGCAAGCTATATGCAAATGAACATCATTTCCAATTCAATGAATGCTAGTTACGAGAAGGATAGATATCTTTCAAAAGAAAACAATGATAGTATGCGAATAAATCCACTAATGCATCTCACACAACCAAAAAAAAATGAAACTCTTTCCTATACAATCAAACGCTAGTTATGCAAAAGAGTATTTCACTTTCAATGCAAAGAAAGAATGCAAAATATGTTTTTTTTTACTATATATTTTTCAATGAGAGAAGTACATGATGCACTAATTACATGAAAAATGAAAACAAACACTAGCTTGAGTATTGTGCAAAGATCGAAATTGAATGACTCAATGCAACGCAAAACAAACAAAAGAAAGCACTCAAACTAATGCTGCAATCTTCCAAATCAAGAGAAAGTTCTCAAAACGACCCAAAACAAGCAATGTAATCTATGCTTGGAGCAACAAGGAGAAGAATCAATCAAGAAACAAAATGATCCTGCAATCAAAGCAATCACTCAAAAGGATCAATAAAATTGGGTGCAATCGACCCAAGAATGAGACTGACAATAATCAAAATAACTTGATTTCCAAACAGAAGGCTCGGTGCACTAAGACACCTAGAAACCCTAAGGACTCAATTTAAACTGATAAGAAGATGGAAAAACGACTGAGAAAAGCAAGTCGACAGCAATCAAAACAATCCCAAAGGCATAATTACACATAAAAAATAACCCAGAAGCAAGCACAATTGACCAAAAGACTCATAAAGGAGGTCAAACCAAATCCTACAGGATTCGATGCGACTGTAAGGCTGTAATACGCGCCAAACAGGGGTTGGTGTGACAGAAACAAAAGCAACCTATGCCAATTGGCGTGACTATCCAGACGAAAAGCACGCCAAGTTGGATAACTATGGGACAAGGGGAAAAACCAAAACTCAATGAGCAAAGGTCAATCTTGACACTTTGGAGCTGAACTGAGGATATAAACTAAGCAAGTCAACCAAGAAAAGACAAATAATCAAATCAATGATTGAAATTGACCCAACAAGGTGAAACGAAAATCTCACATTGTTCCCCAGTGGAGTTTCCAATTTGTTAAGCAGGTAAATCTTCTCTGCGGACAGAGACGATCCCTCTAGCCCTAGAGTGGGTCTAGAAACAAAGAGATATGCTAGAGTGTTGCTTCCTAATTATTGAATGAAAAGAGGACATGGTAGATAGACCTACTTGAAATCCAACACTGTCACCGTTGTTGTAGTGCTGGTGGCCTCTTGCTCCTGCATTGGCAAGTCACAATCCTTTCGCAGTTATGCTTGGATACCTGCACATAGAACAACAAAAAAGAACAACATATGACATAATAATTTCACTCATAACTACTAGCCAGTCAAAGAGGGCTAATCATATTGCATTAAACATCTAACATCATACAAAATGGGAACCAAACAATAGTCACGTATATGTATTGATAGAAGGAAGAGTTATAACCAATTATTTGAGGTCGCAGTCTCCTCCAGTGGGGTTCAGCCGAAGTGCATCTCAGATGCTCGTCAGGGAATTCGGATGGGATAAAGGCATGGATTCAAGCTCTCTCAGAAGTCATGGACTCAAGCTCTCTCAATATATTTCCTTCTTATTCTATCTTCTTCAATAGTTCAGCTATAATATGTTCAATTCTCCATGTTCAACTAGCTTATGCTAAGAGAGATAGCTTCTTTTTATAGAGTAAAAGGAGGAGGTTAGGATCCCTAAAAAGGTGGGAGGGAGGCCTATCCTTTAGGAGGTTCTCATGGGAGGTGGAAACGATAAACTAAAGGAAGGAGTCTGTGGTTATTCAGTCCAACCACTCCCAATGACTCATTCTCGAAGTTGTTGAAGTGGAATCTTCGCCTCTATTTTTTTTTTAAATTCCATAAACAGCTCAGCGTGGGTGGCTAACTAAGACAGTGCACCAACTAGCACGAGGCCCAGTGTTAATCTTCCTCTTCGGCACGAGGGCATAACTGACTACTCGCGCCAAGGAAAAAACAAGGGTTTTTGAGTCTCTGCTCAGGGAATTGTCAACATAAGGAATATTGCTCTCATGTAAAGGGATGCAATGATGGTCTTTGCAAGGCATGAAACTACTTATTGATCACGGAAATTACCCTCCAATGGGCGAGATGGGGATTGTAGGGACAGTGACAAAATTTTGTGTAACAAAAATGTATAAGTTCAAGCCCAATTGTTGAAAGGTCTCCTAACATTAAGGAAATTAAAGGAAGCTACGACTTTATTGGGTATTCGAAAATCAACAAAAGATAAAAAAAAAATAATGAAAGAAAATGTGATACAAAATATAAATAGTGTTATAAATTCAATTAGAAGATCTAGACAGAAAAATGTTTCAGATGCACATAGAGAAATACATATGACAGTGGTTTCATCAAGTACTAAATAAAATCGATTGGTAAAATCTATGGCATGAGCATCAGGAACCTCATGAAAAAATTTGCACAAACATCGAAAATTTCGGTTGCAAATAGATGTAAATGATGAAATCGCTTGTTGGACAACTATTTGTTGGCAACCATACAAAGATAGACTTGGAGAAAATGTTAAAAAAACAATATATGAATATTGGATGAAAAATTCACGTGTTTCGCCAAATGCAAGGGATGTGATGTGAATAATAATAGCACGAAATCAGTACAAAGAACATCTAAAAAATTTCTTGGACACCACTCAGATAGAGTTGTTCAACAATTTCAAAGAAGAGAATCATGAAATTGATGTCTCAATCAGTGCTTTTGTGCAACAAAAACCATGGTATGTAAAACCTATCACCGTACGTGACACTTGTTGTTGTCGTTATCATATGGAATTTCATTTATATTATGACACATTCCTTAATTTTGGTAAAACATTTTGGAAAGATTCACCTCCTCCTTCCACTATCCATGATTTCATATCTCAAATTCTATGTGGAAGAGAAAACCATGAATTATTTTACCAAAAGAAATGTGTTGGTGGTAAAAAATGCGATGATTGTGGAAATTTGACTAAATTTAAAAACAAATATCGTACTGATATAAATGATCAATCATTGTCCAACATGAAAGTGAAATGGAAGAGATATGAATATATACATACATCAATTCAAGGTTCAAGTGCTAAAAGAATTTATTTACAAGAAGAAGATATTTTTGTGATAGATTTTTTGAGAAAGTTTGAGGCAGAAATTTATAAATACACCAAACATTCTCATAGAGCTCAATGGCAGGACTTGCAATTCAAAAAGTCTCGTGAAGTTTTTCCACCAAGGACCTAAATGATCAATCATTGTCCAACATGAAAGTGAAATGGAAGAGATATGAATATATCCATACATCAATTCAAGGTTCAAGTGCTAAAATAATTGATTTACAAGAGGAAGAATTTTTTGTGTGAGATTTTTTGAGAAAGTTTGAGGTAGAAATTTATAAATACACCAAACATTCTCATAGAGCTCAATGGCAGGACTTGCAATTCAAAAATTCTTGTGAATTTTTTCCACCAAGGACCTAAATGATCAATCATTGTCCAACATGAAAGTGAGATGGAAGAGATATGAATATATCCATACATCAATTCAAGGTTCAAGTGCTAAAAGAATTGATTTACAAGAAGAAGAATTTTTTGTGTGAGATTTTTTGAGAAAGTTTGAGGCAGAAATTTATAAATACACCAAACATTCTCATAGAGCTCAATGGCAGGACTTGCAATTCAAAACGTCTCGTGAAGTTTTTCCACCAAGGACCTTTGTCAGTGATTGATTTTGTAGAAAACTACACATTTGTTCCCAAAAAAAAAATCAGAGTGAATACTATCATTTTGACCAAGTCTCCATGCTCATCCATATTCTATATAGACATGCTGAACAAAATTTTTATCATATAGAAAGCACCAGTGAAAATCGACATGTTATTAAAGAATATCACTTTTATACCAGTGACGATCATACACATGATACATATTTTGTACAACACTGTTTTGGAAAGATTTATGACTCCTTGAAAAGTCATGGAATAAAATTCAATGAACATTGGATATGTTCAGATGGATGTGCAGGTCAATTCAAATCTTCACGATCATTCTTTTGGTTGTGTCATCTTCATATGAAAACCCGCATTGTTGGAATTTCTTTGAGACTGGTCATGGAAAAGGAGAACATTATGGTGCATGGGCATGCATAAAACGAGCACTTCGAAGATGTTAAATGGACCCCTCTGCAAACCAACTTATCTCATCCAAAGAAGTTGTTCAATGGTGCATCGTTGCACTAAGCCATAAGACTAACCGATCAAGGGAAGTGCGAAGGTATAGTCTATTTAATTTTTATTGGATTTCTAATTTTAAACAGTGTACATTTATCACAATGGTTATCTTTGATGGTATTTTGATATCATATTTATATTCTTCTTTGAATTTTCCATATAGTTTTTTTTGGCATATTAGGGTCGAAGATGTAGATATATCGATTGGAAATGACGTTGAAACAATAAAAGGGACTCAAAAATTGCATTCAATTAAAACAAAGTTGTCCACAAATGTGTTTGCATTGGATAAAAGAAAATATTCTTGTTTTTGTCATGTTTGCATAGGCAACATAGAATCCAATGATGTTCGTGATTTTTTGAGATGGTTTAAGACTGATGAGGAGCTAGGAAGAGCATAGGAGATGTATTCTTCCTAAACTGAAGAAAATGGACAAATTATGACAAATTTCCCAAAACAGAGCATGAAAAACGTGTATTTTTCCTATCAACTTGAAATTTATAATATAATAGACATGAAATGTTTATGAGCCTACCAAACATTCATACAAATGATCATAGAGAAAAAAATATTCCAAACATTCATACCACATGAATCCCAAGGAAATAGCTGCAATTCTTCAATAATTTCCAAGCCAAACTGATACTTGATCAATACACTAGCATCCAAACTGATTCCAACCCTTGATAAGAGTGAATAAAGGGAAGATATAGACATAAAAAATACATTCACTCATCCTCAGGGGTCGACTTCCTAAGTTGAGGATGAGATCCACTAAAATCTGAACTGAAAGTTGGAGTGTAGGGAGCTCTAAGTGACTCCTACCTAATTACATTGAAACTAATTAATTTGACTTTGATAAGTACATTTCCATCATGAATGTACCCTTAGGTAACTTATCCAAACCATATTTACATTTACCATGCTAAATTACATAATTTAAATCATTATTTTCTAAACAAACGTCAAAATTTGCAATGAAATTTCAAAATATCAGCAAATTGTCAAACGCGTCCTCTCTTTGGTAAACACGCCCTCCATCTTGCAGGTTGTTTTTGACTGGGCTACATGTGTACAAATTGGCTCCAAGATAGCTTGTTGGAAATCCCTTGAAGTTTAGTTTCCAAATATCCCTTCAGTTTTCAAAATGAAGGTCATTTGCCCTGACAAAATTCATTTCTCCCAATATTACTAAACGTGCAACTCCAAGGCCAAAAATCAGGCATAAACATGATTTTTTTGGTGGTTTTTTTCCCTTTTCACCTGCTTGTTTTGCAAACCAAGCCTTGAAAAGTGGTTTTCTGAGACATGTGGACCATTTGGAATCCAATGGTGTTGAATTTTTTCTTAAAGGATGGCTAAAAAAAGAGCGCCCTTGGCGCTGCATGTTTGACACTTGTCTCTGTGACCTAACTGTCCAAAAATTCACAAAAAACACAAGATTTGTAAAATTGACCCAAAAATCTTGAAAATTGTTTGAAATGGTTGTTGATGATGTGTTAGGCTTGGATTGAATCCTCTGCAAGTATTTCCAACTTTCTTTTCTCCCCAAGCATGGCCAAAGCTTCAATCTTTGCATTGGCTCTTTTGAGCTTGGCCATTGCAATTTTCTCCTTTTGGGCATCATGTTTGACCTTCCTCCTCAGTAGGTCATTGAATTTAATTGCTTTCTCCAAAAGCTTCTCCAAATGTTGATTTTCTCTATCAAGCCATGGCTCCCTGTTTTCATTGATCACCATTGCAAGTTGTTCATTTAGGGTTAACTGATCAGCAAGCTCAACCTCTTTTTGTCTTTCTAGAGCTAGAGATCTTTTTAGCACTCTAGTTCTACATCTTCTTCTTGGTGCTTTTCCATCTTGTTCTTCAATGAACCCATACTTTTCAAGTGTCTCATCTAGCATAACCTTGGTCTTTTTTGTCTCCCTTTGAGTTGTGATGTATTTGACTTCATCAATGACCTGTTTAGTCTTCAACTGTTGGTTCTCTTGCTCAAGGAATTTTATGAAAAATTTGGACCTGCCAAGATTAGTTTGAAGCTCTTTAATATTGGCATCCTTCCCCTTGATGACTTCACTAATGACCTCATAATCATCATCCTCATCTAGGTCAACTAGGTCAAAATTCTGCTCTGTTCCATGGAGGTCATCCTCATCATGAATGGCTACCTCATGTTCATCCTCCTCTGCCATATTTTCTTTCCCTTTCTGTACCTGCTTTGTTGGTGAAGAAGGCAGGGCCCCTTACAAAATCTGTGGAGAAAACACCTGCGTATGACCCCTATGATAGGTTTTTGCCAATGGCTCCATCTCAGCCACATTAGCCTGCTTAGGCTCATTGATCTCAACTATGCTAGATGACTTAGTCTCAGTATGGGATGGATATGATGGTGGAGAAGTAGATGAAGAATATTGATCTGATGATGATGAATGTACTGTGGGCTGAGATAGAGGAATGGAAGTGGAAGGATGAGATGATGAAGGCACATTTTGGGCATGTTGACTAAGTGGAGCAGTGAATATGTTATTAGCTATGAATGAATCCCATGGAACTTTCAATCGTTTGAGGTGATGGAGGACTATGATTTTTATGAGGGAGTGGTGAAAGAGACTATTCATTTTTTGTGCATACTCTCTCTTTTGGACATTGAATTCCATCTTTTCACTGCTCTAGAAAAGGTAGTAGGGTATGTTGAGCATCTTTACCCTAGTGAAGTGCATGAGTAGCCGGATGTGATAGGCATACAATATAGAAAATCTACCTTCACATGAAAAGTATCTCATGATGATCTTCATCATGGGAGAATATCTCTCTAAGAGGTAAGAAAAAGGAAAGATCCTCTTTCTCTCATTCTTGTACCTAGGTTTGATGAAAGGGTCATAGTAATGCTCCTCCAATTCTGACTGTTTGAACCATTTCTCCCCAACATTTGGGATCCTGGTGGCAGTTGAGATGATGGAAATTGAAAAAGTGAAAGTGACACCAGCTAAAGTAACCTGGTTGTCATGGATATTACCAATGAAAAGTCTGGTCAACATAGCATGGTGTTGGACCCTCTGAATTTCCTCACAGAACTCAAAACATACAACACGTTTGAAACATGTCACAATCATAGGAGATGCCGGAATTTCCCTTGTATTTGTTGGCTCTAATTTGAGTATTCTCCCCCCTTTGTGTGGCCTCCTCCCCTCTGTTTCTTCTCCCTCACTGTATGATTTGTTTCCTTGCTCTATCATGATGTCTTAGTGTCAAAACCCTAGGGAAGTGTGATGATAGTGAAATGTGATTTTTAGGACTAGGGAATGGGATAGGTATTTGAGGGAGATGAGGGTAGGGATTTATGAATTAGGTAATGTGAGATGGAGTAGGGATATATGATTTTGGAATGGGGAACTTGTCACAAGTGTAGGGAATTGGGAGCCTAGGTAAATAGTGTACCCAGGGCTTGGGGTTTTTATGAAATGAAGCTTAGGAAAAGGGAATGTCAATGCAGGAGTTTGCGAAAGGGTAGAATGAAATGGGAGAAGGTTATGAAGGTTTAGGGAGTGAAATTTGAAGTGTTAATTAGGCATTTTAGGAATACTAAGTTTTCAAATTGAAGAAGACACCAAATTGATCTTAAACAAACTCACACATCCAAAATGACTTTGATGGAAAGAGAGGGATGATGAAAAAGTCACTTGCTTTCTTTTTGGAGGCTTTGAAGAACTATTTCTGAAGTCTAAGGGTGATTTTTCTGAAGTTTTGAGGCTTTTGCAGGAAACTGTTGAAGAAGATGGTCAAACACGCAACACCTGAAGGGAACACGCAACACTAGAAGAGAACACACAATGCCTTAAGGGAATGTGCAACGCTAGAAGAGAACGCACAACAGCTTAAGGGAATGTGCAATTCCAGAAGAAAACGCGCAGGGACAGAAGAAAATGTGCAGCGCCTTCCTCTGTTTTGCTTATTTGGCCCAAAAAATTGAAAAGCCTGCTTTGCTGAGTTTGCTTGATGGTGGTAAGAGAAAAATGAGGTCTATGTTGATGTCATGGGGGATTTTATACTTGTGTGAAATTGATATTTTAATTTTAAACCCACTTTTCTAATGTTTCACTTTCACCTTTCAAACCTTTGGAAAACACTCTTTTACACTTTGACTTTTTCTTTGTAGGTTGATGATGCTGGAGTTTGGCACTTTTTCATTGCTTTTTCTTAGTGTTCAGTTTTGCATTTGAAGTTGAATTGGAATCTTCAGAATTGTACTTATTACATATAGTGAACATAAAATTACATTTGAAAAACAAAAATAAATTACATCTCTGTTTTTTGAATAAAATTACACTGCAGAATGGAAATCATAACTTGAAAGTAGAATTTAAACTTTGGAAAAATTCCTTGGAGATCATCTTTATATGTTTCTAAATCCTTTCAGATGATGAAGGAATGTTATTTGGATCACTCTTATTATTATTTTTGACCTTATGCAAATGAAATGGTGTATTATTGAACCTTGGAAAATGAAACGTAGTGACCTAATGGGACCTTGAATGACCAGACTTCATGGTGACTTTGACTGTCATAATGACATGATTAAATAGACTTTCATGACTGAAATATCCTCATCAAGACATTAAGGTGGGCTAGCAAGTATAAATTTTGAGCGAGAGTGAAGTTTTATAACTAGGGCTACCATCAATGAGTGAATTTTTTACATGGAATGATTAAAAAATTTTGAGTGGGACTCCTAAAATGATATGAAAAGTGTATTTTTGATCACTGATGGCAATATAAAAATACTGACACTAACATTGGCCTTATTGGGGATGATAGCTTTGAAAGAGGTGTCAAGAACCACAAAACTCTGAATTTTGCAGATCAATGCTTCTTCCATTGGGCCAATACGGTTAAAAACTCAAACTAAAAAACTTGATTTGAAAACTAACAACTCGGAGAAATAGACTAACTCAATACAAACTCAAATGACTGAAACTTAACTCAAGACTGACTTACTTGACTGAAAACTGAACTTGAAAATAGCAGAAAGTCAGTGAAGCTCCATGGCCTTCACTTCGGGCTTCGAACTCCATTGCTTTTCTACTTCACACTTGCAGAAAAGGTAACTGATATTTACAATGAAAATGGAAAATTGATTGAGAAATATGTTTTAGAAAAGATAGTGTTTCAGAAGCCTACCATTAACTGGTCCTCCTAAGCACTCATGTCCATTCATCTCTTCAAGAAAATAAGAATTATTTCCCCGACAAGCTAAAATATGATATGGCCCTTTTCATAAATTCTCAAATTTACCATGTTTACCCTTCTCTTCATTCATGGCATCCCATCGGAGTACCACATATCCTATCTTGAAGTTGTCTTCCTTAGTTTTCCGATCATAGACCTTCTTTATCCTGTCATGAATTCTTGAAGTATTCTGAAATACTTCATCCCTTGTTTGCTGGAGGTGTATCATTTGATTAATACGGTGATGTACGTCATTTTCTTTAGTCCTCGATTCTTGCATAAATTTCATTACCGAGACTGCTAATGACGAAGGAAACACATTATCAACACCATAAACAACTTGAAAAGGAGACATACCAATAGTCTTTTTATTACTCACCCAATTTTCCCACAATTCATTAATTAGCTTCTTATGCCAATTCTTTTTATTCGCCTCTAACATATTCTTAATGATACTGATCAATGACTTGTTAGAGGACTCCGCCAATCCATTACCTTGTGGGTAGGAAGTTGTAGAGTGTCCCAACTTAATGTTGCATCTTTCACAAAACTCAGTCATCTACTTAGACTTGAATGTTGCCGCATTATCTGTGATAATATTTGTAGGACAACCAAAACAAGACATAATATTAGTTTCTAAAAATTGAATGATAACAAAATCAGTAGCTTGCATGGTCGATATTGCTTCAATCCAATTTGTAAAGTAGTCTGTGGCTGTCAATATCCACTTGTGTTGAGTGGATGATGTTGGGTGAATCTCGCCTATGAAATCTAGGCCCCACTACTAAAATGGTGCATGGACTGAAATTGGTTGAAGAGCTAATGGGAGAAGCTTTCTCTTACCCTGAAAAAATTGGCATTCATGGCAGCTCATTACTGCTTTGTAGACAACTACAAAAAGTGTCAGCCAATAATATCCCGCTCTCAATATTTTATTGGTCGTGGTCTTCCAATATAGGTGGCCCCCAAAATCTCCTTTGTGAAATTCATTCATCACTTCCTTAGATTATTCTTCGACCAAACAGTTCAGCAACACACCTCCAAGATCCTTCCAGTAAAGTGCATTATCCAGTATGCAATACTTTGAAGTTTTGAGTTTCAAAGATATACCTTGACTATTATTCATGCCTACGGGAGGGTTTAGGTGTTGCGAAACATAAATAATATCAAAATATCATGTATATGACAAAAAGATATCGAATACCTGAATGAGATTCACTTATTCTTCATTTTCAGACAAATCTGAAATCAAATTGATGTCAAGGACATGAATATTTGACTTAACCATGAGCTTGGCTAAGCCCTGAAATTTGATCAACTTGGTGGGCTTGATCTCAAGGTCATACTCCAATAAAGCTTCTATCCATATTCCTCTCCTACCTTCTGGGTTTCTCTGCATGAGAAATTCTTTCACAACTATATTAGGTACATAGGCAAGAGTATGTGAATGCAATATGTAAACTCTGAAATCTTTCAGCGCTTTAACCAAAGCTAGAGCCTGTTTCTATATGATGTTGTAGCGAAGGGATGCATCTATGATATTGCGACTGAAAAATGAAATTGGTAATTCTGTTTTGTCCCTTTACTGCATCAAGACCGCTACCATAGTGTGCTCAGAAGAAAATGAAAATATTATGAAATCACTAGTATAATAAGGACTTATCAAAACTAGGGCAGTAGTCGAGGCAAAGTTAACTGAATGGAATATTTTTGGGCATCTTCAGACTACTTCACATCGTTATCTTTCTTCAACATGTTTTTCAAATCTATAAGATGCTATGCTAAATTAGGAATGAATCTACGTAAGAATTCATCTTATAGTTGAATGCTTGTACTTCCTTTTTGCTGTGAGGGAAATCAATTTTCTGAATTTCTTGGACATGGGAAGGATCAATCTAGATCCCATCCTTGGAGATGATGTTACCAAGGAGTTTACCTTCCTCCATAGAAAACAAAATTTTCTTTGGGTTAAGTGATATTCCGAACTTCCTACATCTTTCGAAAACAATTCTCAAATGGTGCAAATGTTCTTCATCAGAATATGAAAATATTGTCAAATCATCTAAGTAAACAACTAAGAAAACATCTTTTTCATTGGCGAATGCTATGTCAATGGCCCGCTAGAATGTTTCCCCTGCATTTTTCAAACCAAATGGAATTTTGGCATATTTGAAGGTGCCCCATGGTGTTGTAAATGTTGTCTTGTCATGATCATCTTCATGCACCAGAATTTGGTTGTAGCCTGAATAACCATCCAACAGTGACATCCTGGAAGAACCGACAACTCTTTGAAGTATATGGACCATCTTCGAAAGTGTATAGTTGTCCTTGAGGGACACTTCGTTCAATTTTCTAAAATCTATACATAACCGAATTTCTCCAGTCTTCTTTCTCACTGGGACCAAATTTGAAATCCAATCAGAAAATATGATATGGACAATGATACCGGACTTGAAAAGTCTATTTACCTTTTTTTCAATTGACGGCAGCAATCCAAGATTTATCCTTCTCAACTTCTGACAAAAGGGCTTTTGATTTGACTTATTGAAATAGTGTGTTGAATGATGTTCTTGTCATACACTTTTAAATCTGCATATTCCCATGCAAAAACATTAGAAAATTTAGAAAGTAATTTAACATATTCAGCCTTTACCTTGGGATATAAGGACTTAGATAGTTTCACCATCTTTGGTTTGTCAGCTGTCCCAATGTTTACATCTTCAACAACCTTTTTCGTAGGCATCAATGTAGGCTTCCTTGCTACGTCATCTTGGTCGAACAACTCTTCCAAAGGTATGGGGCCTTTTGGAATGTTATTGTCTTTCAACTGCAGTATGTCCATCTGAGTTACTTCTATGTCTTCTTCGTCGGAAATCTGATCTATAGAACAATTCTCAAATTCTTCCTCGTCTTAGAGAAAGTTGTTAATCTGCTTGTCATCCCAAAAAACTTGCCAATATCGCAAGTTATTGGGAACAGTGGGCTAGTGCTTCACGTGAATCTCAAATTTTTTGTTTGAAAAGATGGGGATTTTGAAATTCCTTGCAGCTTTGGCCAATGAATCGGCCATGAGATTTTGATTCCTTGGCACCACTGTGAGTATACACTCCTGAAACATTTTCAAAATATCAAGTACACCATTCCTATATTATCTCATTCGAGGATGGTTAGCTTGATATTCACCTTTGACTTGCTTGATCACAAGTTCTAAATCACCGTACACCACAATCCTTCTTGCACCCAGTATATTCAAGATCTTTAAGCCAATAATTGTTAGAAAACTATATATTATAGTGCAATGCAACACATAAAATATGCAGAAACATAAACACATAAAACATATAAAACAAGAGAGACACGAATATACGTGGTTCACCCAATTTGGGCTACGTCCACCCCGAACAACCAGTCCTTCCTATATATTATCAGCAAAATAAAGAGACACAACCTATAGCAGATCCACTGTAATATCCTCTGTTGTTTCTCACAGTCTCCCTATATGTTTCTCGCTATGAGAATACACATACAATACACAGTCGCAATACAATACAAGGGGTTTCCTTCTAGGGAAAAAAACCCTAAATTAAACATAACTGCTACCATCAGATCACGGCCCAAATTGACTAGAAATTACAATACTTTTACAAGGCAATTTTACATATGTTTTTAGCTTCGGGGGCGCTACCCTTGAAACCCCCCACTAGGGGGGGGCTCCATAAAGTCGCAGTCGCTCCCCTGGACCACCCAAGCAGCGTTTAAATGATGGGTGGCGTTGCCACCCCATTAAGAATAGGGGTCCAATGTTGTGATACATCTAAATAAATAAGATAATCAGGCACCACACCCAACAACAATCAATGGTTCATACTCAACTTCATTGTTAGTGTAATCAAAAGCTAATTTATAAGAGCACAACCTTACATTTGTAGGGACCCAGATTCCAATGCCCACCCCATATTTTCCCAGGGCACCATCAAATTCCATGGACCATAAACCATTCTCATCTTTCTCATCCTCTAAATGTTGAAACTCTGATTTTTGCTTTTGCTAAATTTTTTGAACTGTCTCTTTATGCTTTTCCAGACTTTCTTCCACTTTATCTAGTGGCTGTTCTGAATCTTTCACTACCTCTTCTAACTTTTGTTTTGAATTTTTCAATGCTTCATTTGATGGTTGTCATATTAAGCTTGGAAGATTCATCTTTTCTTTAGCTATCACTTCTCTAATACAATTATGGATTTTTGGAACATTTTCCACATCTACTAACTGGCTATCGACATAATTTAATCCATTATCATTAAACAAAATTAATGACTCTAAATCTATATGTACAACGTTTATGGGATGATTATTTGGCTTTTCTTTTCTTGTGATCATATAATTCATTTTAGTTTTGTGATCATATACTTCATATACTAGCTCTTTTCCCTTACTCTGATTGCTCGGAGGACTCTACCTTGTTTGAGTGTCTTTCTGCTGAGATGCTCTCTTCTGAATGGGATTGATCAGTACATCTTTGCTCCTCAATGACATTTTCATATTTTGTGAACTAAGTGCATTCAGGTACCCCCGCCGGTAATAATTTGATTCAGTTTCTAATTCATGATCATTAGCAAGGATAAAACCTTCATCTTTAGGCTGATCTTTCTTTTCAAAGTATTCCTCATCTTCGATCAGAAACATAGGCAGATCATTAGCTTTGAAAAGGAGGTTTTCCTCAACAACTATGCCTTCATCTTCTTCTTCTCCTTGAGCATATTTCTGCTGCAAGGGTGTTCTAATTTGTTGTTTCTTCTGTGGTTGTTTTTCAGGAACCTACTCTTCTCTTTACATAATCCTTAACTGAGGTTGTTGCTGACCTCTATAGTTGGGATTTCTTACTTCAAGATTTCTCTCCATGATGGACATCCTTTAAACCATCCATTCAATATTTATAATCAAAGTATCCATCTTAGCATCAGAAGATGAAGTGGATGCTTCATCCTTATTAGTAACTCTCCTCTCATTTCTATCTCTATCTCTCTTCATCAGTAGATTTTATTCATCCTCAGGAGTCGAATTCCTGAGATGAGGATGAGATCCACTAAGATTTGAACTGAAAGCTGGAGTGTAGGGAGCTCTAAGTGACTCCTCCCTAATTACATTGAAACTGATTCATTTGACTTTGATAAGTACATTTACATCATGAATCTACCCCTAGGTAACTTATCAAAATCATATTTAAATTTACCATGCTCAATTACATAAGTGAAATCATGATTTTCAAGATAAAAGTCAAAATTTGCAGTGAAATTTCAAAATATCAGCAAACTGTCAAACATGCCCTCTCTTTGGTAAATGCGCCCTCCCTTAAGAAAACGCTCCCTCCATCTTGCATGTTATTTTTTACTAGGATGTAGGTGTCCAAATCGGCTCCAATATAGCTTGATGAAAAGACCTTAAAGTCTAGTTTCCATATTTGCCTTCAGTTTTCAAAATGAAGGTCATTTTCCCTATAAAAATTCATTTCTCATAAGACTTCTAAACGCGTAGCGCAAGGGCCAAAAATCAGGCAGAAACATGATTTTTTGGTCGTTTTTTCCTTTTTCACATGCTTGTTTTGCAAACCAAGCCTTTCAAAGTGGTTTTCTGAGATGTTTGGACCATTTGGCATCCAATGGTGTTGACTTTTTTCTTAAAGGATGGATCAAAAAAGAGTGCAGCACCCTTGGCGTTGCGCGTTTGACACTTGTCTCTATGACCTAACTGTCCAAAAATTCACAAAAAACACAGAATTTGTAAAATTGACCCAAAACTCTTCAAAATTGTTCGCAATGGTTGTTGGTGATGTGTTAGGCTTGGAGTGAAGCCTCTGCAAGTACGTCCAAATTTATTTTCTCCTCAAACATGGTCAAAGCTTAAATCTTTGCATTGGCTCTTTTGAGCTTGGCCATTGCAATTTTCTCCTTTTGGGCATGATGTTTGACCTTCCTCCTCAGCAGGTCATTGCCTTTTTTTTCTTTCTCCAAAAGCTTTTCCAAATTTTGTTTTGATATATCAAGCCATGGCTCCATGTTTTCATTGATCACCATTGCAAGTTTTTCATTTAGGGTTAACTGGTCAACAAGCTCAGCCTCTTTTTGTCTTTCTAGAGCTAGAGCTCTTTTCAGCCCTCTAGTTCTAGGTTTGCTTCTTGGTGCTTGTCCATATTTTTCTTCAAGCAACCTGTTGACCACACTTTGTCAACATCTCATAGCAGTACACCCCCTTTTTTCAAATGGGGCTTCGCATGTTCGAGGTTCATGACATCCAGATTTCATCGACAAACGACATTTTTCTTATAAATGATGTAAACCCATTCTGCATGTTATGATGTAAATGATCTAAGTAAGACTGTCAATTGTTGTAACAACCTAGGTAAGCCTAGTATGTTGTTGATGATTTCTATCCTAGGAGGTTTTTTGTCTCACTGATTCACGTAAGTGATCGGTAGAGTTTTTTCCTCCAGCCTCACCCCAAAGCTAGGGTGGATTTTGTTATCAACATGCTAAGTGAGTCCTAGTATTTTCTATCGAGTCCTTGTAAAAGTAGTTTGAGCTAGTTGGTCTACTAGATCATGTTTTGAGTCGCAGAATTGGGTATTTATTTGAGGGTCTATACGAATGGGTATTCCCCCTTCATGTGTCTAAATGTATTATCTTATGTAAAGAGGGTTGGAAAAATAATTAAAATCCCCTCTCAGTCAATTAATTAAATTTTTTGGTCAATTAATTAAAAAATCAAAAGCCGGAAATTTAATTAATTTAGTGTCCTAAGTTAGGATAAAATTCTTTAAAGGAAAAATTCATTGGTCCTTAAAAAATGATTTTTTAAAGGCCCCAGGTCAAGGGAATTTTGAGAATTTTAAGAAATTTTGGACCCTTGGGCCTAGGTAGTTAAGTCAAAGTCAAAATTTTGGGGTAATTAACTCAAAAATAGTATTTTTGAGTTAATTAAAATGGATTTAAATCATAAATTCGTTTTTTCCTCAAAATTATAATTTCGACCGTCCAGATTAAAAGATGATCAAATCTTATCGACGGTCGAGATTATTTTGACGTGGATCAACCGAACTAACCGTTGGAGATTTTGTCCTATAAATTAAGAGGTCTTTGTCAGTCTTGAGTCATCCGATCTTAGAATCGTGCACTTGTCTTGAAAGCTCTTGTGAATTTTCTTTGATGAATAAAGCATAGAGACTTTGGGGTTACAAATTTTGATGTTCCTTCTCAGATCTATGTGGTGAATTGTCTCTAAACTCTACTACTTTGTTTGGAATTTTTATGGTTGATGGCTTTCATAATATGCATACAGGTATCTTGTGCAGTTTTCTGGATTCATAAAATGACATTTTGATTTTTCTGAAGGATCTCATGTTATTTTCTTAAATCTCTATCGATCTAAGGTTCAGATCTAAGTGTGTAGGGAATTTTTTTTTAAAGTTGAGCATCTGGGGAAGTTTTTGGTTGGACCAGCCGACTCTCATAAAACATAAATCTGAAAAGCTCATAATTTGTTAAATTCCAAGTCTATCTTACGAAATTTGTGTTTTGCAGGGTTTTAAGGCTTGTGCCTCTCTTTAACATTTTAAATATCTAAAATTTGTGCTAAAATGGATTCAAATCTGGCCATGAGGGCCTCAGATTTGTAGATTAGTTTGTAAATTTGTAATTTTTAAGATTGTAAGGGTTTAATAACTTTCTTGCTGTGTATATATTCAGGATCTAACTGGTTTCTTGCAGGTTGTAAGGTTTATTCAGAAATTCTTTTAGATCTGAGCCAGATCTAACCCTCAAGGGCTAGATTTGGCCTCAGAATCGTTTCTGTGGGCAGATCTGCATGGTTCCGATTCAAGGATCATCAAAAATCTGAGTTTGAAGGACGATTTTTTAAGGGAGAATTTTTAAATTTCACTGGGTTTAGTCTCTAGCTGCTTTTCCTCCCATCGATTTATGCATAGCCATCTACAAGCTATCTACGTTGCTCCACCATCTCTCCTTACTGTCAGCGCTTTTCTGCAAATACAAACTGACGTTGCATATTTCTTCCTTGACTTCCGCCTCTGCAAAACCATTCACATTGCCTTGACCTACTTTTTTATTTCATTTGCTGCCCTAGCCGTCTTCTAAACTTTGCCATTCGAATTCATTGTGCCATCGTGACCCATATTCTTACGCTGCCTATCCTTAATCAAACCCTCGTTGCCCATCAAACCCTTCTCACGTTGTCTCTTATCTGAATCCGTCATGCCTCCTCGCTCGTTGACCTGCAAAACACACACATTCAAACAAAGCACGTGAAGTTTAAACTTTTACATGCGTTAGACTCAGGTTTGATTTTCAGTTTTAATTTGATAGCATAGGTTTTAGATTTTAATTTGTATTGTTCTGAATTTAGTTAGGTTTTGATTTAATTTTTGATTTGTTAGCTTTTAGTTTTAATAGTGTTAAT
The DNA here is from genome assembly GCA_034641835.2 of Pinus albicaulis. Lineage (NCBI taxonomy): Eukaryota > Viridiplantae > Streptophyta > Pinopsida > Pinales > Pinaceae > Pinus > Pinus albicaulis. Next base: position 195,729,244 of record CM076578.1, on the reverse strand, counting down.
TTTAGTTTTAGTTTGGTCGGTTTTTAATAAATTTCGATTTGTTTAATTTAGATTAGATGTAGACTTTGGCTAGCGTTAGATTTTTAGTGTATAGTTTCATTTTAGCATTAGTTTTTCATTTTGGTTTGATTTTGTTAGGCTCTAGTTAGGTTTTTATTTTAGATTTAATTTACTTTGATTTAGGATCTAACTTAGGTTTTAGTTTAGTTTAGATTTTTTTTTTTTTGAAAATATTAAAAAATAAATATAAAATATAAAAATTTCAAAAATGCTAAAAAAAAAATTAAACTCCTATAGTCAAACGAGCCTTAAAAATTTTATCTAATTTTGATTGTGGAGCTTTTTAATTTTCGATTCGGGTTGTATTGGAATATCATAATTTTGAAAATGTTTCAAGCATCTGGCATTTACACTTAATGATCGTTTCATGATAGCTTTGCTTCAATATCTTAATGAATGATCGTGGCACTTTATATTGAATATCATTGTGGTCATTTAGCAGCAGTTATACATCTAATAATTATCTTTAATTTCATAACGGGATCTTGTTTGACTCCATAAGGCACTGGTTTTAACATAATCAATTCGTGAAATCTCGATAATTTTTTCAAGTATTTGGTGTTTTAGCTGTGTTTCCTAGATTGGTCGATTTGCAACCAATTCTTGTCCTTCATTTCTATTAGGGTCTACCTCCCTTAGCTTGCAAGGAGACAGCTTAGATAGAGAGATTGGGGATCAGGGTGACAGCCCCCAATCTGAGTCGTTGTCGCGGTGCCTAGACAATCTGTGCGACAACACAACCCATACTTTTCAAGTGTCTCATCTAGCATAACTTTGGCCTTTTTTGTCTCCCTTTGAACTGTGATGTATTTGACTTCATCAATGACTTGTTTAGTCTTCAACTGTTGGTTCTCTTGCTCAAGGAAGTTTATGAAAAATTTGGACCTGTCAAGATTAGTTTGAAGCTCTTTAATCTTGGCATCCTTCCCGTTGATGACTGCACTAGTGACCTCATCATCATCAACCCCATCTAGGTCAACTAGGTCAAAATCCTGTTATGTTTCATGGAGGTCATCCTCATCATGAATGGTTGCCTCATGTTCATCCTCCTCTACCATCTTTTCTTCCCCTTTCTGTACATGCTTTGTTGGTGAAGAAGGCAGGGCCCCTTCCACAATCAGTGGAGCAAACACCTACCTATGACCCCACTGATAGTTTTTTTCCAATGGCTCTATCTCAGCCACATTAGCCTGCTTAGGTTCATTGATCTTAGCTCTGCTAGATAATTCAGTCTTAGTATGGGATAGAGATGATGGGGGAGAAGTAGATGAAGAAGACTGATCTGATGATGATGAATGTAATGTGCGCTGAGATGGAGGAATGGAAGTGGAAGGATGAGATGATGAAGGCACATTTTGGGCATGATGAATAAGTGGAGGAGTTAGTATGCCATCAGTTATGAATGAATCCCATGGAATGTTCAATTGTCTGAGATGATGGAGGACTATGACTTTGATGAGGGAGTGGTGAAAGAGACTATTCATTTGTTATGCATACTCTCTCTTCTGGACAATGAATGCCATCTTTTCAATGCTCCAGAAAAGGTAGTATGGTATGTTGAGCATATTTACCCTAGTGAAGTGCATGACTAGCCAGATGTGATGGGCATACAATCTAGAAAATCTACCTTCACATGAAAAGTATCTCATGATGATCTTCATCATGGGAGCATATCTCTCCAAGAGGTAAGATAAAGCAAAGTTACTCTTTCTCTCATTCTTGTACCTAGGTTTTATGAAAGGGTCATAGTAATGCTCCTCCAATTCTGAATTTTTGAACCATTTCTCCCCAACATTTTGGATCTCAGTGGTAGTTGAGATGATGGCAGTTGACAAAGTGAAAGTGACACTAGCTAAAGTAACTTGGTTGTCATGGAGATTAGCAATGAAAAGTCTGGTTAACATAGCATGGTGTTGGAACCTATCAATTTCCTCACATAACTCAAAACATCCAACATGTTTGAAACATGTCATAGTCATAGGATATGCCAGAAGTTCCCTTGTATTTGTTGGCTCTAGTCTGAGTATTCTCCCCCCTTTGTATGGCAGCCTCCCCTTTTTTCTTCTCCCTCACTGTATGATTTATTTCCTTGCTCTATCATGATGTCTTAGTGTCAAAACCCTAGGGAAGTGTGATGATAGTGAAATGTGATTTTTAGGACTAGGGAATGGGATAAGGTATTTTTTTTTGGTAAATAAGACTAATTCTATTAAGCGATCATATGGTACAAGAAGAGATTACAATCAAGATATGTAAGAAGCGGGCCAACCGAAAATGATAAATCAACCTCGATCCCAAAGAGTGAACATGAAACAGACAAAAAAACATAGAATCATGACTAGGAAACAAAAGAAGATTGAAACAGGGTTCTACCTAGAATGGGCAGAATCCTCCATGCGATATTTTTTTACCTTTTTTTGTTGACTTTGACCCATCCAACTTGGTGTGGTTGGGCTGGAACCACTTGTAGATTTTTGTTAACTGTTGGAGGAGTCTCCTTATCTGTGTCCGAAGAGGAGGATTCATGGGTGCGTTTCTGAGAGGTCACCGTGACAGGGGTCCCTCAGGGACATTGGAGGGTAAGTCTTTCGTCTGCCTTGCATGCTCCATTTCTGCGTCAATCTCCTCCTCATCTAAGCTCGAGGTGTCATCGTCATCCACAGGAGGCGGATGACAAGGTATCCATCTTTTGGGTTTTGGCTTGAGGTTTTTTTGCTTTTTCTGGGCAAGGAATTTGGCGCAAGAGTTCTGAAGTTGCCCTGTTTGGTGACAGTGGCAGCAACGGAAGGCAGTGTTCTCATAATCCAGAATTTGTGTCCACAGGAAATCGCCAATCTTGAGATTGATTTGATCTAACATACCTTTACTTAATTCTACTTCAACACATATTTTTCCATATGTGTATAGCCCTTGGTACTCCCGAAATGGATCTGTTGTCAGATAGTGGCCCAGGGAGTTTCCTATTCCTTGGAATACTGACAGGTGCCATAAGTGAATAGGTAAATTAGGAATCCTGACCCAGACTGGAATCTTGGTGATGATTGCCGTAGAGGGGTCAAAATATGGGAACCAAGGGGTAAGGAATAGTCCTGCTGGTCCCCAAAACCATGGACCCGCTGTTACAGCTCTCTGGTAATCCTTGTCATGACCAAACACTAAAATGAAGAATCCCTTTGAGAAGAAGTTAACCGTGCATTTGTGGGTCCAGTTGGCATAGATCCAGTTGTAGAGATCCTTTTTGCGGGGCCAAATTCCATTGAATCTGCAGATAATGGCAGTTTTTGAAAAACAATTAAGCTGCTCTGCCAGATGTGGGTGGGAAATATCTATGGAGGGAAATTCCTCCATCTTATCAAACAGAAATGGCTTGGGGACAATATGGGATTGATCTTCTTTCTTGGGTTTTGCATGAACCGCATCCTTTTAGGAGAAAGTTGGTGGAGATGAAGAGTGCCCCGCAAACCCCCCTCTCAGACGAAGGGTTAAAACTATAATAGCATCTCTCTCAATGTTATAGTATGAAAGGGGAAAAGAGACATCAAGTTGTTTACCTTCATATAATAGCCTTTGAAGAGTTAAGGGAATCCCCAGCCTTTTCTCCAGGGCATGCAGGAGTTTTTGTACTCTATCTGTTGAGAGGACCCATATCAACAAGGATATGCCCATGAGGAGCGAGATTTGGATTTGAAAGACAGAAGAGGATTGATTTAGGAAACTTGGGTTGTCAGGAGGCATTGCAGATCCCAACTTGAAGACCCATGCCTGATCGTTGGAGTCTGCATCCTTTTCTGGGTTCCTCGTGTAGTCCCATGTGCGCGGGCTACCTTTTTGACTACCCAAATCCCTCATAGAGATGAGTGACTCCTGATCCGTAAACTGAGAACACATATCCTCTTTAGAATCGATGTTAGAGGAATAATCCTCCACTGTAGTCAGCGACTCACCTTTCGATCTAGTCATGTCCTCTGCAGAAACAGTGCCAGAGGAATAATACTCCACTGCATCCAGTGTCCCCCCTTCTAGACTGTTTGACGTCTCTCCTATGACAAAGGGAGGGAAGGGAGGCAACCTCTGAATCATTTTCTCGGTGCTCCTAAGAATATCTAGGCCCAGGACAGGTCTGCAGCACCCTTCAGAGCCATTCGAGTTATCCGGCGAAGAGAGGTCGCTATGAATATCTGTTGTGATGCACATTGGAACCCTAGCCATTTTTTGCCACCGAGGGTGCTCCCTTGGAACTTGTATTGTTATGGGAGAGGGTATTTGAGGGAGATGAGGGTAGGGATTTATGAATTAGGGAATGTGACAGGGAGTAGGGATATTTGAGTTTGGAATAGGGAACTTGTCACAAGTGTAGGGAATTGGGAGCCTAGGTAAATGATGTACCTAGGGCTTACGGTTTTTAGGAAATTAAGCTTAGGGAAAGGGAATACGAATGCATGGGTTTGGGAAAGGGTATGAAGGTTTATGGAGTGAAATTTGAAGTATTAATTTGGTATTTTATGAATACTAGGGTTTCAAATTGAAGAAGACACCAAATTGCTCTTAAACAAACTCACACATCCAAAATGAATTTGATGGAAAGAGAGGGATTATGAAAAATTCACTTAATTTCTTGTTGAAGGCTTTGAATAACTATTGTTGAAGTCTGAGGGTGATTTTTTTGAAGTTTTGAGGCTTTTGTAGGCAACTGTTGAAGAAGATGGTCAAACATGCAGCGCCTGAAGGGAACGCACAACGCCATAAGAGAACGCACAACGCCTTAAGGGAACGTGCAATGACTTTAGGGAATGTGTAGCGCCAGAAGAGAACGCGCAATGCCTTAAGGGAATGTGCAATGCCAAAGGAGAGTGCGCAATGCCTTCCTCTGCTTTGTTGATTTGGCCCAAAAACTTGAAAACCCTGCTTTGCTGAGTTTTCTTGATGGTGGTAAGAGACAAATGAGGTCTCTCTTGATGTCATGGGGGATTTTATACTCGTGTGAAATTAATATTTTAATTTGAAACCCACTTTTATAATGTTTCACTTTCACCTTTCAAACCTTTAGAAAACTATCTTTTACACTTTGACTTTTTCTTTGTAGGTTGATGATGCTGGAGTTTGGCACTTTTTCATTACTTTTGCTTAGTGTTCAGTTTGGAATTTGAAGTTGAATTGGCAGCTTGGGAATAGTACTTATTACATATAGTGAACATAAAATTACATTTGAAAAATAAAAATAAAATTACATCTCTATTTTTTGAATAAAATTACATTGCAGAATGGAAATCATAACTTGAAATCATAATTTAAACTTTGGAAATAACCTTGGAGATCATCTTTACATGTTGATAAATCCTTTCAGATGACGAAGGAATGTTATTTGGATCACTCTTATTGTTTTTTCTAACCTTATCCAAATGAAATGGTTTATTATTGAACCTTGGAAAATGAAAGCTAGTGACCTAATGGGACCTTGAATGACCAGACTTCATGGTGACTTTGACTGACATAATGACATGATGAAATAGATTCTCATGACTGAAATATGCTCATCAAGAAATGAAGGTGGGCTAGCAAGTATAAATTTTGAGGGAGAGTGAAGTTTTATAACTAGACCTACCATCAGTGAGTGAATTTTTTACATGACCTAATGGAATGATTAAAAATTTCTGAGTGGGACTCCTAAAATGAAATGAAAAGAGTATATTTGATCACTGATTGCAGTATACAAATACTGACAGTAAAAAATACGACCTCCCTCACATGACGTTCCGACCCGAACATGTTTCCAGTGGCGCCCTCAGATGGCACGACCCGACCCACCCGAACGAAGGCACAAGGAGAAAATGGAAAACGAATCGTACAGATGTGCACAAGAAACAAAGGCGGTCACAACTTTGAATTTTTGATGCGGCCATCCTCACACGACCTGACCTACCTGAACATGTTTCCCTAGGCGCCCTCACACGACCCTACCTGACCCGAACCCACGAAGGTGTTTCCCAAGGCGCCCTCACCCGACCTGACCCGAACACATTTCCTTAGGTGCCCTCACATGACCTGACCCGACCTGCACGAACGTGTTTCCATGGGCACCCTCACACAGCCTGACCCGAACCGACCCGGCCCGCCAAAACGCATTTCCTTAGGTACCCACACATGACCTTACTCGACCCAACCTGCCTGAGCACGTTTCCTCGAGCACCCTCACATGGCCCAACCCGACCCGCCCAAAATCATTTTCCTTGGCGCCCTCACATGACCCGACCCACCCGAACGCGTTTCCCTAGGCGCCCTCACACGACCCGACTGGAACTGACCCGCACGAACTTGTTTCCCTGGATGCCCTTACATGAACCGACTCGACCTGACCTTAACGCATTTCCTTAGGTGCCCTCACATGACCCGACTCAACCCACACGAATGTGTTTCCTTGGGTGCCCTCACACGACCTGACCCGAACTGACTCGACCCGCCCGAACGCGTTTCCTTGGGCACCCTCACACGACCTAACCTGACCCAACCTACCCAAATGTGTTTCCTTGGGCGCCCTCACATGACCCGACCTGACTCGCCTGAACGCATTTTCCTTAGTGCCCTCACACGACACGACCCGACCCGACTCACCCGAACACGAATCCTTGGGCCCCCTTACATGACATGACTCAACCTGACCCACCCAAACATGTTTCCTTGGGCGCCCTCACATGACACGACACGACCTGGCCCGCTCGAACTCATTTCCTTTGGCAGCATCACATGGCACGACTCGACTGGACCCGCCCGAACACGTTTTCTTGGGCGCCCTCACATGACCCGACACAACCTGCCCGAACACGTTTCCTCTAGCGCCCTCACAAGGCATGACCCGACCCGACCCGCCCGAATGCATTTTCCTGAGTGTCCTCACATGACACAACCCGACCCGACTCGACCCACCTGAACGCATTTCCTTAGGCGCCCTCACACGACACAACCCAACCCGATGTTGGGGCCATTTTTTTGAAATAAAATTGTTTTGAGTAGCAGATAACAGGTGGTAGATAGAAATCACGGTAAACATAGAACTGTCACGGTTGCGAAGAGCTAAAGAGCAGGTGACGCAGCTGTTGCAGAAACAGGAACAGATGACAGAAGGAAGCGATAAAGAACAAACAGTGGAACTCCCAGTGATTAGGGAGATGCAGCAGACAACAGAGCGGAAAGGAAGGGAGAACTGACAGTCGCGTTGGCAAAGGAAAAAATAGGCAACCAGCGTAGAAAGAAGGTTGGCACAGTAGGGATTAGAGGAAGGGAGCCGCAGGAGAGCTCTATTCACTCTATTCGTTATGTTCTCTCTGTTCATTTTGTTCTATCATATGTGATAATCTCGTAATCCGTTCTACTAGGATCACTCTGAGGAGAAATGTAACTATCCCTTATGTTATTGCAATATACTATGATCTGGGTTTGATGTCCTGAGTTTTGTAATGTGTTTCTAATTCAGTTAAATGTGTGGGTTACTTTAAATTTTGGTTTTCGTCCTGAATACGTTCATGAGTATTATCATTTGCAGAGTAGTTATACCTATCGGAGCACCTCGTTCTGTCTGTTTATTCTATATGTTATATGCTTGATCGATACCTAATCTGATCCTAATCTTAGTAAGGTCATGGCACACCTCGTGTGAGACTCTCTGCTCTTCGGAGTAGAGTGAAATTTCCGACGTTGTGCTAGACTACTGCGAAAACCTTGTTGGCCTCCATCCTGAACCTAGGTCTTGCCCAAGAGACCTTCTCCCTCACCAATAAATGGTTTCGTTGCCAGGACCTGAAATTCGATTTTGGAACTATATCATGGTATTGCAGATCTTCGAGAGAGAAATACGAAGCTGGTGGGATAACCACCTAGATCAGTTCATAGCACAGCAAGTAGAGTTGAGACAACAAAGGGAGAAAGTTTTTAAGAATCTGGTTCTATTCTCTGAATCCACTAGTGATATCTACGAGATCTTCTGGGGAAAGTTTCTAGAGGAGCTCTACAATTGGTTGCAGAGACTACAGGCCAAGACGGTCCAAAGAAGCTCACAGAAGGTCTGTCACAAGTGGTTGCACGTAGATCTAGTAGCACTCCATGGGTTAGATACCAATTTGACCCGAGCTCTAGATTTATGGGTGCAATCTACCTTGGAAGGATACCTAGTGGAGTTCGCAGCTGAGTGTTACCAGTCTTTCCCAAAAGCGGAGTACATATACAGATTAGGATTGCGTGGAGAATTTTTGAAGGAGATCCCTCTATAGATCAAAGCCTTGATGGTAGACAAAGGATTAATGGAGTTTCAAAAATCTGAGATGGAGACTTAAACCTCCAGTACTGGGGGAAGGAGCCTAGGGGGAGATTCTACGAGTACGTTGGAGAGGGGAATAGGGACATGGATACGGAGACCTCTAGTAGGTTGAGGGAATGATGAGCACATCAAAAGGTCAAAATCGTTGAGAAGTGGCGAGAAAGGGTGATGAAGGAGTTGGAGAAGTAGGAAAGTAGTAGAAAGGACAAGGAAAAGGCGCTGCAGATGACAAAGGACATGGAAGCTCATATGGGTTCCCAAGATATAGGAGGGACCATCAAGGAAGTACAGAAGGTGTATAGGATCCCAACCCAAACAAAGAAGGGAAATAAGTACAACAGAGATGATGCGTGCCCCGAGGAGATGTCTAATGTGGAGTTGCATGTTGCGATGGAGCAACTATTTCGACAGGGGCCAGCATCAGTAACCCAAGGTAACTCTATTCCCCAAAGTTCAAGTAGCTCTAGTCCCAACCTTCCCCTGGTACCATATCATCCACTAGGTGAAATTTTTATTAAGTTACGGGAATTGAGTAAGTTAAATAGTGTTCAGTCTATAGCAGTAATACACACTAGCAATAGTGCTAGTAATACCCACACAAGAAAGCATGGTGGGATCATTTACCCAATACCCAGAGTTCTCTGGGAGGGGTAATGATGATGTGGAACAACACTGGTACCTCTATGAGGCCATATGGAGGGCTATACAGACACTAGAGGTAGGAAAGTTAATTGAATTTCAAACTACTCTTAGGGAGAGAGCACCATGCTGGTTTATTAAGTGGTCTAAAGCTCATCGGAACCCAACGATAGATGATGTAAAGAAATATTTCGTTAAGGAATTAAAATTACCCCAAATAGATCAGCAGGGTTTGTCAGAGATGTGGGAGATCAAGCAGCGAAAGGGGGAAACTGCATGGGATCTAATGAGGAGATATAAGGATGCGATTGGAAAACTGAGTTATCCAATCGACTCGAACCATCAGAGAGATTGGTTCATCAAGGCCCTTCTTCCATTAACAAGAACTCCGCTAACACAATAGAAGATCAAGATGTTACAAGATGCATTAGAGCAAGCTATGAAGATAAAGGCCATGGCGGGATATCCATAAGAATCTAAAGGAGGAGAATATGCTCAAGACCCTTCCATACTGGGGTTACAACATCAGATAGCTACCCTAACAGAAAAGTTGAAAGAGATTCAACCAATGCAGCCGATAAGACCAAATGTATGATGTACGCACTGTCTAATGGAGGGACACATGGTAACTGACTATCCAAGGGTGCAGGGCCAGAATTTGGGGACATCAGCAGTAGGGGCACAGGGAGCTCTGCCAGTAGGAGGAGTTGCGCAGATAAACACCGAGGGATTATATCCACCGCAACATCAGTATACGAGATTCCCTGTGCAACAAAATCAAGTGGCAACTGAATATTGTGAGATATGCAAAATCATGGGTCATCCACCCCGCCTATGCCCAATCTTGCAGAAATATTCCAACGTTCCGAACAACATATACTATGATTTATGTGCTTCTACAACACACAGCACAGAGCAATGTAGGGCTCTGGACGCATTAGCGGAACAATTGGACAAGCCTTCATATAGAGTGAATGAGGCTCCCAGGGGACGAGGGGGAGGCATGAGAGGAGGCTGAGCTGGAGGAAGAGGGCCAGTACGATGTTACAACTGTGACCAAAAAGGTCACGTAGCTAGGGAATGTCCAATTCCTAGAAGACCCTGGTGCTCTCAGTGCAGAGTTAACATGCACGCAATAGAAGACTTCCCAGAGCTCATCAAAATATGGGAAGAAAGAGCTAGACAAAGAGGAAAAAATTTGGTAAAGGTAGAGCCAATAATAATAGAGGCTCAAGCTATGCATAATGTAGCCATAGTGACGCGAGGAGGGAAAAGAACCGGGGAAGATGCACAGACGACAGACCTAATAAAATTGATAAGGCAATACTTTAAAGACAATGTTAAAGCCAGAAAGAAAAAATCAATACTTTAAAGAAGCAGTGGAAACCTTTGCCCAAATTGGGGGAAGCAAAGGCATTGAGTTACCTCAGGCCAAGGAAGATAAGGAGAACCAAGCTAGTACAAGTACTACGATTGAAGAATGGTTTCATCTATTTCTAAGGATTGTTACCAACGTGCCAATGTTGGAACAATGAAAGCAGAACCTGGAAATGGTGGTGCAGGAGACCATAGGACCAGGGGAGTCAAATGGCATAACACAGAAATACATATGGAGAGTGAAAAGAAATAAGAGAAGGATAGGGAAAGAATTCCGGGTGAACACTCAAATTGCATGATTCCAAATTAAGGACACAATGCTTGACCTAGGGTCAGATGTCAATATTTTTCCAAGGAATACATGGGAAGCATTGGGAAGACTGAGGCTGAAATATTCACCAATTCAACTTTGTCTGGAAAACCAGTACTACATTGTGCCCAGAGGCAGACTGGAGGAAGTCGAAGTTGACGTTGCGGGGGTAAAAAAATACACAGACTTTGAGGTGATAGACATTATGGGGGATAAACATCCATATCCAGCATTATTGGGGATCGACTAGGCTTTTGAAAACTATGCAGTATTATATTTAAAGAAGGAACTAATGATCTTTGAAGACGGGGAGGTCAGGGTCACCCAGCCACTCGACCCGTATCAAGGTCCCCGATACACAGAGTCTGTTGACAACAGAGAAGATGCTCAGCATTTGGATCATCTTTATCAAATGAATATAGGGAAAAGGGATTATTATATCAACCTGAAAACGGGGGGATCTGTGAGTTGGAGAAGTATTCAAAGCTCAGACTTAGGCTCAAAGATAGCTTGGGATTATTGGTAGCAAGGGGGATATGAGACTAATACAAGAAGATGCGCCACCATCGGAAGTATCAATTGGATCGGGACTAAGGTAAGAGATTATCCAAATTTGTCAAATATGAACACTGTAAATACTTTTATTGCCAAAATAGAAGATAAGGTATGCGGACCATAGGGTCCCACTCATGGATATGGCTTTACAATCCACATCAACAAGGTGGTGGAGTAACCACCACAACTCACTGTCACGATGGGACAAAGTTGCAATAGCATTGAAATCCAAGTTCAAAGAAGAAGGACCACACTTCACAGAAAAATATCAGGGGGACTCAGACCCCAAAAAACATTTGAAATATTGTGAGGATCAATGGAAAAATGCAGGATACCCGAAAGAGTTGTGGGTACACAAGTTTATACATTCACTGGATTTGATTCCACAGGCTTGGTACCTGACTGAAGAGAGGAAAAGAGGAACCAATACTTGGCAAGAAGTTGTGGATAAATTTACACAATTCTTCTCATTTGAAGGGAAAACATAACCAGTCACCCAAGCATTGCAGGCCATTAAAAAAGTATTGTTCTTCCCAGAGCTTCAAGAGGAGGAAGAGCAACTGCTCCCAAACCAAGGCATCAGGCAATCAGTAGCATGCAAAAAGATAAACAATGGGATGGATGATGACGATATAGAAGGTCTTAGACATTTGTATTTCGAGGAGGAGGAGGGGGAGCGGGATATTAAAGAATACCCGACAACAGAAGGAATTCATCTGCTACCACTAAAGACCAAGAAAATGAACATTGGGACAGAGGAACAACCCGAACTTGCATCAATTGGTGATCATTGGGATGCCGAGACAACTAAGGAGATATTCAATCTGCTACAAGAATATGAATACTTGTTCGCATCTTCAGTAGCGGAGTTGAAAGGAATAAAAGGAGACATGGGGGAGATGCGTATAATTTTGAAGCCTGATGCAAGACCAGTCAAGCATAGACCCTATCATCTGAATCCAAGAGTGAAAGAAAAAGTCAAGGCAGAGATTGATAAGATGCTAAAGGCAGGGTTGATATTCCCGGCGGATGAAGCAGAATGGGTAAGTCATATAGTCATACAAATTAGAAAGGATAAGTCTGAAATTCGAGTCTATGTTGACTATAGGAGCTTGAATAATGCGTGCATACATGACCCATTCCCTACTCCATTCAGTGACGAAGTTCTCGACAACGTTGCGGGGACTGAGGCATATTCATTTACGGGTGGATTTTCAGGATACGATTAGGTAAGGATAGCCGAAGAAGATAAGAAGAAGACAAATTTCACCATCGAATGGGGTTCATTTTCATATCATGTAATTCCATTCGGGTTGAAAAATGTGCCAACAGTATTTTCACAAATTGTGATAGCAGCGTTTCGGCAATACATCCACAAATTCCTGGAAGTCTGCATGGATGACTAGATTGTCTATAGCCTGTTAAAGGACCATGCAACGTTATTGAGGATAATGTTCGACATATATAGGCAACTCCAAATTTCATTAAATCTCAAGAAGTGCATCTTTGCAGTGCCTTTTGGAACACTGCTAGGACATGTTGTTTGCAAACAAGGGGTTTGCGTTGATCCAGCAAAGGTGGCAGTTATAATTAACATGGAGGCACTAGAAACTATGAAACAATTAAGTTCGTTGTTAGGCCACACAAGCTAATATAGGCGATTCATCCACAACTATGCAAAGATAACAGCCCCATTACAGAAGCTGTTGCGGAAATCAGAGCAGTTCAACTAGATAGAGGATTGCGAAACAACCCTGAATACCTTGAAGGAAAAGTTGGCAAGTACGTCGATATTGGTTCACCCTAATTGGGACAAGAAATTTCATGTCCACATTGATGCTTCAAGCATTGCACTTGGAGCAATTCTGGCTCAACCAGAAGACACTTCAGTTGATCACCCAGTTTATTTTACAAGTCGTAAGTTATCACAGCGGAAAGGAACTACACCACAACAGAGCGAGAAGCGTTGGCAATGGTGTATTACCTTCAAAATTTCTGCCACTACCTACTAGGAGGTATGTTTAATTTTTTCACAAACCATTCAGCTTTAAAGTACCTAGTTAACAAACCGGTCCTGGAGGGAAGAATCTGAAAATGGCTCCTACTCTTCCAGAAGTTCACCTTTGAGGTGATAGTGAAACCTGGGAGACTGAATGTGGGGATTGACCACCTATCAAGGCTATAAAACAGAGAAAACAGAGGGTCTCTGGATGATCAGTTGCTGGACGCTGATCTTTTTAGGGTAGAAGCCATCCCAGACTACTTAGACCAAATAGCAACCTATCTGACAACAGGACAGTGCCCATATGAATATACAGCAGCCCAGAAAAGACATCTAGTAGTTCGAGCATAAGAGTATCAGCTAATAGCAGGACACCTGTATAATATGGGGTTAGATAAAATCTTGCAAAGGTGCTTCCTATATCATGAAAGGGAGGGCATACTATGGGAATGCCATTGTGGAGTTGCAGGAGGGCATGTTGGAGAAAAACCAACATTGAGGAAAATACTGCAGGTAGGTTTATGGTGGCCGACAGTGCACATGGAAAGTAAGGCATTTGTAAAAAAATGTGATGTATGTCAGAGGATGGGGCATCCATCACATAGAGATGAGCTCCCACTTCACCCGGTAAAGGCACTGCAGCCATTTGAGAAATGGGAAGTTGATTTTAAAGGCTCAATTGCACCTGTCGCAAGGCACTCACAAGCCAGGTATATCATAACTGCAATAGACTATTTTACAAGGTGGGTAGAGGCAATACCAATGAAGGATTGCACAGCTAAAACAATAGCTCGATTCATATTTGAAAATATCGTCAGCAGGTTTGGTTGCTCGAGAAGTCTCACAAGCAATCAAGGTACGCATTTCATCAATGCAACCATTAGATCTCTGCTAGAAAACTTCATGGTACAACATCATAAAAGCAGTCCATAACATCCACAAGCTAATGGTACAGTAGAAGCATTCAATAAGATTCTGGAAAAGGGTTTAACAAATATTTGCAACACTGAACGAGACGACTGGGACAAAGGTATACCAGCAACATTGTGGGCGTACAAAACAACTGTCAAAAGGCTAAACAACCTGATCTCATTCCAGCTGGTGTATGGGAGGGAAGCAGTAGTACCGACTGAGTTTGTCATACTGAGCCTCCTAATTGAAATGTCACTTCAATTATCAGAGGCAGACTCGCTGAAAGAGTGATTGCAAGAACTACAAGAGCTAGAAGAAGATAGGTTTCTAGCAGAATTCCACTAAACTGTCCAGAAAGAGAGACAAAAAGCTTGGCAGGACCGCCATATCAAGCGCAAAACGTTCATGGTCGGCGGAAAATTTTTACTTTATGACAGCAAGTTCCAGAAGTTCCCAGGTAAACTGAGAATGCATTGGCTGGGACTGTACCACGTAATAGAAATCAGAGATTCAGGAGCAGTTCGGTTAGCACAACTAGACGGCCAGCTACTACCAGGATGGGTGAATGGCACATGCCTGAAGCCCTATCATGAGTAAGTTCTACATTTCAATTTTCAATAACTCTCACAACCGAGAGGAGTCAGTAGGGTAAATTAGAATAGATAGAGTCAATAACTCTCTCGCACCCGAGACGAGCTTAGATAGCAATCCCAATAAAGAAAATTCCAAGCACAGAAAAAACTTAGATTTGCGATCTGAAGACCGCAACGCAACCGATTGTGGTCTGGGGGATGGCAGTGTCCAGCGTGTCATCCATGTCAGAGAACAGGCGTGTCAAACATCATTCCATCATCATGACTCATAGTACCCATGTCAGTTCGTAGGATTACTGAGATTTGAGAAATAATTTCCATAATTAGCATCATCCATACTGCAATAAATTGTCCATAATAGGCCATAACCATTACCCATCACGTCTTCCCAATTCCTGAAGTCATAGACAGCTTTGTCAGAACCCACCTCATCCCAGTAACTAATCACACAACTATAGCCGCAGGGGAAGGCAGGAAAAATTAATTAGTTATGGGGTCTTATCAACCTCATACGTGCCAGTTACTTACATAACTTGCATGAAATAAAGCGCAAGAATGCTAGAGAAGTCTGATTTAGAACCAAAAATAGCAATAGGAGCAACAGAAACTTCATCAGAAGAATTATAGAGGAAGTATCCAGAGGCAAGAATTTACAAGGAAAGAAAAGGAGTAGCTTTGCAAGTGTACCAGAGAAGAGGAAAAATTACCAAGGTAGCGCCAGCAGTCATTGAGCATGAGCTCGACGAGAGAATCCAAAAGAGGGAGTCGCTAGTGGGGAAATATGATAGCGCGTCGTTGATCGACACTGACCTGACAGATTATTTCCAATTCCCAACGATGAAGACACAAATCTATATGGAAAATTATGCCACTGAAGCAGGACAAGAAGCAGCAAGAGTACTCCTCGACTTCATAGGTGCCCAGCAATCAACCATACTGAACCTCAGAAATCTCCCAGTGTTTGGAATTACAGGGGCTGTGATGCAGTGCACAAAGTTCCTGCTGAGCAGGATCCACAATGGGTCATTGTGGCTAGGAAAAGAAATACCGATTCACGTGGAAGATATTCACAGGTTGATAGGACTATCACAAGAAGGTAGAGACGTCTCCACGACGTTCTAAAATGTGTCAAAGAGGACGAATAAGGCAAGAGATGGTGATTACTACAAGAAGTATGGTACCAAAAGAGGAGGAAAATGGGCAAAGATAGACCTTATAAAAAAACCAGCAGTCTTATTCGCCTGTTATCTGATTACGAGTAAAACCATGAGCCATTACACAAAGGGTGAGTGTACACTTGATACCATCTCAGTTGCGGAGCACTATATCCAGGGGGCACAATTAAATTGGTGTTCATATTTAATTAATGAGCTATTTGAAGCTTGCGAGGATAAATATAAGAGAGCCACTGGGTTCATCTATGGTTATCTTATCATGGCGTTGGCAATGTGGAAATGGACATTTTCGAGAATCAGACAGCCTATGGAAATCGCAACAGATCAACCGTTAGTAATGAAATTCACACCTTGTAAGGTGTCAGGGGACCCCAGCACCAAGGAGGTGAATGAAGAGGAATTAAAGTTCTGGTACAGCCAGATGGTCAATGTGGAGATGACACAACAAAGAATCCCAAAGAGCTTGCTCTGCGTAGATATGGTTTCGAGTCAGCCATAGGAAAACCTACATCAGGCCAACATGTGTGCCGGAATCGACCTTCAAAATGAAACCATTGAAGTTTCAAATCGATGAGAGAGCTTTCCACACTGAAGTATGTTCTTGGACAAGGGTGGGGATGGAGGTCAAAAGTGGGGTCTATTTCTATTCATTTGATGGCATGTTGCCAGATCCATTGCCAAGGGAAACGCCAGATGAAACAATGGCCAGGGTGTCGCGACTACAGCTGATACCAATCATCGAGGCGCTGAACACAGAGGTACAAAGCTTTAACCGAGTAATACAAAATCTAACCAGTGATTCTCCATTATTTCCAAATCTTATACAGTTTTAGGCCTCCAATTTTGCTTCTACTTCCACCACAATCCCCATAGCCACGACCATACCGCTTAGCTTATTTAATTCACCACTGGCAACAACCACAGTTCCTATAAAAAAGAGTATAGCCTCCAAGCCACCCGTAGCTACACCAAAGGCCAAGAAGGAAAAAATTACAATGTCTAGCCATGTCTTCGATCTCACTGGGGAGGATCAAACACAACCAATGGACACAGGAGCTCCAATCCAGGAGGATCCAGTGACAGAATCCCAGGTAACTAAGGAGCTACCTATGTTCAACCCCTACTCATTTTTAAATATTCATATATCTCCACCTTGCACTCACCATTCCTCTACCCACACATCATTCACTTCCAAAGACCATTCAACCCGAACTCCATCCACATCAACCACCATCTCAGACCCAGTCAGAGCAAAGGGTAAAACAAATGGATACAACGAGGTGGAAGTTAACTTTGGTACAACATTGGTACGTGAGGTTAACCAACCCCTGGTTGAACAAGTCACTTTTTAGGACCTTTTAAGTCAAGTGGGATACTTTACTGCAAATACAAAACCCTCGCCTAAAGATCTGAACCCGTTTTAGCAAGAAAACTTTCACCAAATGCAGACCACTCCAAGCATGGGTAACCCTGAAAATCCACTGCCGCAACCGACACACCCACAATCACCTCAGGAACACTCAGCCAGGTCCATTGCAAGCGGTCAACCACTCCAAGAAAGATTGTAAAATCAATATATGTGCAGGGATGAGAGCATGCAGACCTGGGGAACAATGCAGTTGTACAGTTTTATTCAGTGGGCAGCATAGCAGACTGAAGGTCTCCACACCGAACTCCAGCAAAAATTTGAACAACAAAAGATACAAATCATCGCGCTTACTTATTCCTGGAAATGTCCATTTCCACATGGCCAACGCCATTACAAGGTACCTGTAGATGAATCCCATGGCCCTCCTGTAGTTGTCCTCACATGCTTCGAACAACTCATTAAGCATAAACGAGCACCAGTTCAGTTGTGCCCCCTTGAGACAATGCTCTGCAACTGAGATGGTGTCTAGTGTGCATTCCCCTTTTGTATAATGTCTCATTGTTTTTCTTGCAATCAAGTAACATGCTGATTTGATCACTGGGTTGTTGATTAAGTCTATCTTAGCTCCTTTTCCCCCTCTTGGTGTCATACTTCTTGTAGTAGTCCATGTCCCCTGCTTTCTTTGCTCTCTTAGACATTGTCTGGAAAGCTGTGGAGATGTCTCTCCCTTCCTGTGACAACCCGGTCAATCTATGAATGACTTCCACATGAATTGGGATTTCTCTTCCCAGCCAGAGCGACCCATTGTGAATTCTGCTTAGTAGAAACTTGTTGCATTGCATTGCAGCCCCCATAGTGCCAAACACTGGAAGGTTTCGTAGGTTTAGTATGGTGGATTGTTGCACACCTCTGTACTCTGGAAGTACTCTTTGTGCTTGCTGCCCTGCCTCTGTTACATGATTCTCCATGTAGACTTGTTTCTTCATTGCTGGAAATTGGAAGGAGTCTGTGAGGTCGGTATCAATCAACGAGGCATTGTCATATTTGCCTACCAGAGATTCCATCTTGTGAATCCTCTCATCGAGCTCATGCTCAACAACTATTGGCGCTACCCTGGTCATCTTGGATCTTATTTGATACACTTGTAGTGTTATTCCTCCTTTTTCTTTATGAATCCCTGCTTTTGGACTCCTTCCTTGTTATTTCTCTGGTGATGTTTCCCTTGCTGTGTTTTCTGTTTTTGATCCTAACTCGGACTTCTCAGGCATTCTCGCACTTTCCGTCATGCAGGTTATGTAAGTAACAAGCACGCATGAGGTTGATAATACCCCATAACTAATTAATTTTCCTTGCCTTTCCCCACGGCTATAATCGTGCGATTAGTTACTAGGCTGCGGTGGGTTCTGGAAAATTTGAATGTGGTTTCGGGGTTTGGGTAGACATGATGGGTGATGGTTATGGTGTATTATGGAAAATTTATTGCAGTATGGGTGATGCTAATTATGGCAATTATTTTTTCAAATCTCAATAATCCTACGGACTGACATGGGTACTATGAGTAATGATGATGGAATAATGTTCGACACGCTTTTACTTCTGACGTGGCTGACACGTTGGACCTGATCCCCCCCGACCACAATCAGTTGCGCTGCGGTCTCCGCAACGCAACACTAAATTTTTCTTCTGCTACAAAATTTATTTATTTAGAATCCTATCTAAGATCTTCTCGGGTGCGACAGTGTTATTTACTCCATCTATTCTAGCCTAATCTACCATACTGACTTCTCTCATTTGCAAGAGTTTATTTGAAATGAAATGCAGAACTTACTTGTGGTAGGGTTTCAGGTGTGCGCCGTTCACCCATCTTGGCAGTATCTGGCCATCTAGTTGTGCTAAGCACACTGCTCCAGACTCTTTGATTTCGATTACGTGGTACGGTCCTAGCCAGTTCATTTGCAGTTTCCTTGGAAAATTTTGGTACTTGCTGTCATATTGTAAAACTTTTCCACCAACCTTGAAAGTTTTATGTTTGATATGGCGGTCGTGCCATGCTTTTTATCTTTCTTTTTGGACAGTCTGGTGGAATTCTGCTAAAAACCTGTCTTCTTCTAGCGCTTGCAGTTCCTGTAATCTGTCCTTCAGGGAGTCTTCTTCTGATAACTAGAGTGATGTTGCAATTAGAAGGCTAGGTATGGCGAACTTCACTAGTACTACGGCCTCCCTTCTGTACACGAGCTGGAACGGTGCTTGGTTATTGAGCCTCTTGACAGTCATTCGGTATGCCCACAGAGTTGCTGGTACACGTTCGTCCCAGTCGTCTCGTTGAGTGTTGCATATATTTTTTAATCTCTTTTCGAGGATTTTTTTGAATGCCTCTACCGTGCCATTAGCTTGTGGGTGGTAGGGGTTGCTCCTGTGATGTTGTACCATGAAGCTTTCAAGCAGGGATTTAATGGTGGCATTGATGAAATGTGTACCCTGATCACTTGTCAGACTTTTCGGGCAGCCAAATCGACTGATTATGTTTTCGAATATGAAGTGTGCTGTTGTGTCAGCTGTGCAATCCTTCACCGGCATTTCCTCTGCCCATATTTTCAAATAGCCTATTGTAGTGATGATATACTGAGCCTGCGGATTTCTTTCCATAGGTGCAATCGGGCCTATAAAATCAACTGCCCATTTCTCGAATGGTTGTAGTGCTTTTACTAGGTGTAGTGGAAGCTCGTCCCTATACGATGGACGTCCTGTCCTCTGGAAAACATCACATTTCTTTATGAACACCTTACTGTCAATGTGTACCGTCAGCCAACATAATCTCGCCTGTAGTACTTTTCTAGTCGTCAGTTTAGCTCCTACGTGTCCTCCCGCAGCTCTAGAGTGGAACTCCCACAGTACAGCCTCCCTCTCGTGGTACAGGACACATCTTCGTAAGATTTGGTCCAGCCCCATTTTGTACAAGTGTCCTACGATGAGATAGTACTCTGCAGCTCGGACTACTAGTTGTATCTTCTGTACTGCGGTATATTCCTTTGGGCACTTTCCTGTTGTAAGGTAGGTTTCAATCTGATCTAGGTATTCTGGGATGGCTTCTACTCTGAAAAGATCAGCGTCTGGCATCTGATAATCCAGAGATCCTTAATTTTCTCCGATTTCGAGCCTTCAAATGTGGTCTAGTCCGACGTTCAGTCGCCTAAGTTTTACTATCACCTCGAAGGTGAATTCTTGAAAGAGTAGGAGCCATCTACATATCCTTCCTTCTAAGACCAGTTTTTTCACTAGATACTTCAGAGTTGAATGGTCTGTAAAAAACTTGAACATTCCTCCTAACAGGTAGTGGCAGAACTTTTGGAGGGAGTACACCATTTCTAATGCTTCCCTATCTGTCGTGGTGTATTTTCGTTCAGTTGTTGATAGTTTCCGACTTGCAAAGTACACTGGGTGATCAAATTTAGTGTCCCCTGGTTGGGCTAGAACCACTCCAAGTGCGATGCTTGAAGCATCAATGTGGACATGAATTGTTTGTCCCAATCCGGATGAACCAATATTGGTGCAATTGCCAATTTTTCCTTAAAATTATCTAGGGTTGTTGCACAACTCTCTGTCGAGTTGAATTGTTCTGATTTCCACAACAGCTTCTCCAATGGGGCTGTTATCTTCGCGTAGTTATGGATGAATCGCCTGTAATAACCTGTATGGCCTAACAGTGACCTCAACTGTTTCATAGTTTTTTGAGCTTCCATGTTGGTTATCACTGCTACCTTTGATGGATCCACGTAGAATCCTTGTTTGCATACAATGTGTCCGAGCAATGTTCCAAACGACACCGCAAAGATGCACTTCTTTAAGTTCAATGAGATCTGTAGCTATCTACACCTATCAAACATAATTCTCAATACCGTGGCATGGTATTTCAATAGGTTGTAGATGGTCCAGTCAACCATATAAACCTCTAGGAATTTGTGGATGTAGTCGCGGAATGCTGCTATGACAATGCGCAAAAATACTATTGGCGCATTCTTCAAACCGAATGACATTACGTGGTATGTGAAGGAGCCCCATTCGGTGGTGGAGGTTGTCTTTTTCTTATCTTCCTTAGCTATCCTTACCTAATGGTACCCTAAGAATCCATTTGTAAAATAATATGCTTCGTTCCCTGCAACATTGTCTAGGACTTCATCACTGAACGGGGTGGGGAATGGGTCATGTATACAGGCATTGTTCAAACTCCTATTGTCAACACAGACTCAGATTTTTGCCTTATCCTTTTTTCTCTGTATGACTATGGGACTTATCCATTCTTCTTCCTCCACTAGGAATATCAATCCTGCCTTTAGGATTTTGTCGATTTCCATTTTAACCTTTTCTTGTACCCTTGGATTCAACCGATAGGGTCTATGTTTGATTGGTATTACATCAGGCCTTAGTGTTATACACATTTCTCCTAGGTCCCCTTTGATTCCTTTCAATTCAACTACGGACGATGGGAACAAGTCCTCATATTCTTGTAATAGACTGAATATTTCCTTGGTCATCTCAGCATCCCAGTAGCCCTCGATCGATGCTAGTTTGGGCTTCTCTTCAGTCCCAATATTCATTTTGTTGGTTTTGAGGGGGAGAAAATGAATTCCCTCGATTTTCGGGTCCTCCTAAATATCCCGCTCTCCCTCTGTTTCTTCAAAGTAGAGATGTCTAAGTCCCTCTAGATTATCATCATCCATCTCACTGTCTATCTTCTTGCATGTTATTGACTGCTGGATGCTTTGGTTCGAGAGTGGTTGGTTGTCCTCCTCCTGATTCTCTAAGAAAAACAATACCCTTTTAATGGCCTGTACCACTTGGGTGACTGTATCTGTCTTTCCTTCAAATAAGAAGCACTCTGTAAACTTCTTCGTAACTTCTTTCCAAGTGCCAGTTCCCCTTTTCCTCTCCTCCGTTAGGTACCAAGCTTGTGGAATCCTATCCAGGGAGTGTATAAATTTGTGGACCCACAGCTCCTGCGGGTATCCTGCGGTGTTCCATTGATCTTCACAATCCTTCAAATTCTTTCTGGGATCTGAATCTCCCTGGAATTTTCGAGTGCATTGGGGTTCTTCTTATCCCTTGAACTTGGCTTTCAGTGCTACTGCAACTCTGTCCCATTGCGACAGTGAGTTGTGGTGGTTTTTCCACCATCTTGCAGCCATGGATTGCAAGGCCATGTCCATAAGCGGGACCCTTTGATCTTCTGGTAAATTGTCTTCTGTTTTGATAATGAAAGTATTTACAACTTTCATATCGGATAAAGTTGGGTAATCTCTTACCTCAGTCCTGAACCAATTGATTCTTCTAATGGTGGCACATCTCCTTGTGCTGGTCTCGTATCCCCCTTGCTACCAGTCATCCTATGCTATCTCTGAGCCCAAGTCTAAGCTTTGAATGCTCCTCCAGCTCATTGATCCTCTCACCATCGAGTTGATGTAATCTTCCGTTCTTCCTGCAGTCATTTGATAAATATGGTCAAGAAGCTGAGCATCTTCTCTGTTATCGACAGACTCTGTGTATCGGAGACCTTGATACGGGTTGAGCAGCTGGGTGACTCTGACCTCTCCATCCTCAAAGATCATCAGTTCCTTCTTTAAATCTATTACTGCATAGTTTTCAAAAGCCCAGTAGATCCCCAATAATGTTGTATAGGGATCTTTGTCTCCTATAATGTCGATGACCTCAAAGTTCATGTACATCTTTACTCCCGCAACGTCGACTTTGACCTCCTCCGGCCTACTTATGGGCACAATGAAGTACTATTTCGCCATATGGAGTTGAATTGGTGAGTATATTAACCTTGGTTTCCCCAATGCTTCACACATTTTTCTGGGAAAGATATTTACGTCGGACCCCAAATTAAGCATTGTGTCCTTAATTTCGAATCCCACGACTTGAGTATTCACTTGGAACTCTTTGCCTATCCTTCTCTTATTTCTCTTCACTCTTTGTGTATATTTCTATGTCATGCCAGTTGATTCCCCTAGATCCGTCGTCTTCTGCACTACTCTTTTCAAGTTTTGTTTTAGTTGTTCCTCATTATATCCCATGCAGTTTCCCCTTCTCGCTGCTTGATCTCCCACATATATGATAAACCTTGCTGATCTGTTTGGGGTAATTTGAATTCTTTCACAAAATCCATTTTTACATCGTCTAATGTTGGGTTCTGATGAGTCTCAGACCACTTTATAAACCAGCGTAGAGCTCTCTCCTGGAGAGTAGTTTGAAATTCTACCAACTTACCTGTGTCTGGTGTTTGTCGAACCCTCCATATGGCTTCACATAGGTACCAGTGTTGTTCCACATCGTCATTACCTCTCCCAGAAAAATTTGGATACCGAGTAAATGAACCTACCATGCTTCCTTGTGTGGGGTTTACTAGAACAAATCCCCTTACTCCCGGTTGTGAAATGGTAGTACCAGGACTGTCGCTAGTGTGTATTACTGCTATGAACTAAACGCTATTTGACTTACTTAATTCCTGTAACTTAACAAAAAACTCACCAAGCGGCTGATAGAGTACTAGGGGAAGGTCGGGACAATAGCTACGTGAACTTTGGGGAATAGAGTTACCTGGGATTATGGGTGTCAGCCCTTCTCGGAATAGCTGCTCCATCGCAACATGCAACTCCACATAGGACGTCTCCTCGGGGCGCGTGTCATTTATGTCATACTCCTTTCCCTTTTTTGCTTGGTCTGAGCTCCTATACACCTGCCACACTGCCTTGGTGGTCCCCCCTATATCCTGGGAACTCGTCTGACCTTCCATCTGCTTCGTCGTATGAGGCGCCTCTCCTTTGTCTCTACTTTTCTTTTCTTGTCTTTCCAATTCTTTCATCACCCTTTCTCGCCACTTCTCGGTGAGTTGCGCCCTCCAATGTGCTCGTCGTTCCCTTAACCTACTGGAGGTCTCGACATCCATATCTCTATTCCCCCTTTTCACCTTACTTGTAGCATCTCTCCTTCAGTCCCTTCCCCCAGTACTAGAGGTTTAGGTCTCCATCTCAAATTTTTGGAACTCCATCAATCCGTCGTCCACCATCAAAGCCTTGATCCACAAGGGGATCTCCCTCAATAGTTCTTTGCATAATCCTGATCTGAATACATCCTCCGCTTTCGAGAAAGACTGGTATCATTCAGCTACGAAATCTATTATGTATCCTTCCAAGGTAGATTGCACCCAGAAATCTACAGCTCGGGTCAAATCGGTATCTAACCAGTGGAGTGCTACCAGATCTAAGTGCACCCACTTGCGACAGACCTTTCACAAACCTCTCGGGACTACCTTGGTATGTAATATCCGCAACCAGTTGTAGAGCTCCTCAGGAAAATTTCCCTAGAAGATCTCGTAGATGTCACTAGAGGACTCAGAGAATAGAATCTGGTTCTTAACAATCTTCTCTTTTTTCTGTCTTACTTTCACTTGCTGAGCTATGAACTGGTTTAGATGGTTATCCCACCATTTCCATATTTCTTTCTTGAAGATCCCTGATACCATGATCTAACTCCAGAATGAGATTTCAGGTCCCGAAAATGGAACCATTTGTTGGTAAGAAAAGAGGTCTCAAGGGGAGACCCAAGTTCATAAAGGTGGCCAAAAAGGGTTACTGCAGTAGTCTAGCACAACGCTAGCATTTTCACCCTGCTCCGAGGAATAGAGAGTCTCACCTGAGGTGTGCCGCGACCTTATTAAGGCTAGGAGTGGATCAGGTGTCGATCAAGCGTGGTAAATGCGTAAACCATCCATAACTTAAGTACTTCGAATAAGTATAAATACCAGATAGATAACAATACTCATGAATTTGATCAAAACAATAACCAAAAATTCAAAATAGTCGTACGTCCCATTAAACCATAACACAAGACAGAGCTTAGAACAACAGACTTATATTAGAAAGTGTTGCATTACCAACAAAATACTATTACATCACTCCTTAGAGCATGCCTGGTAGAACTGATTACAATCGCATTACAAGATGCAGAACAGAACAATGACAGATAGAGAGAATAGAACAACATGAGCAGAGCTCTCCTATGGATCCTGCTCCCTGATCCCTTCTGAGCCAACCTCCTCTTTCGGCTTACCCGCTTCCTATTTGTTCCATCGCCAGTGTGACTGACAGTCCTCCTTCTTTTCTGCTCGACTATTTGCTACTTTTCCTGATTGCTGGGAATCCCACTGAATGTCTTTTGCTACTTCCCTTTGCCATCTATACTTGCTTATGCAATAGTTGTGCCACCTGCCCTTCAGTTCTTCGCAATCGCGATAACTCTCTGTCTACTGTGGTTGCGCTCTGCCACCTGTTCTTTGCAACAAAAAACTATTTAATTTCGAAACAAGGGCCCCAAAAAGACTTTCCTAGGAGTCAGACAGCCTGTGGAACTCACAAGTGGTCAGCCGCTGGCAATGAAGTTCACACCCTGGAAGTTCTTGGGAGACCCCAGCACCAAAGAGGTAAATGAAGAGGTGTTCGCATTCTGGTACATGCAAATGGTGGACGTAGTGGCAGGGCAACAAAGGGTCCCAAGGAGTTTGCTGGATAGTTATTCTGCTCAAATATGGTTCGGGGTCACTCACAAACAGACCTACATCAGGCCCACCTATGTGGATGAAACAATGTTTAAAATGAGACTGTTGAAGTTTCAAGTGGATGAAAATGCATTCCACACTAAATTCTTCTCCTGGCAGAGAGTAGGGATGGAGATCAGGAGTGGAGTCCATCACTACTCCTTTGAGGGCATGCAGCCAAAACCATTACCAAGGGAGACACCAAATGAGACACTGAACAGAGTATCGCGGCTGCGGCTAACACCAGTACTGGAGGAGCTGGACACGAGAGTAAAAGGCTTTAATCGGGTAATGTAAACTCTCACCAGTGCTTCTCCCTTGTTTCATACTTTTTCAGAATTTTAGGCCTCAAATTCTGCATCGCCCTCCATAGTTGCACCCATACTCACTCCCCTGCCGCCCACAATGTTTAATTCACCCCCAGCAATAACATTAGTTCCAATAAAAAAGGGTAAG